>CAVNYN010223919.1:0-13860 GCA_963692815.1 Nyctanthes arbor-tristis | reverse complement strand
ACGCAAAATTAGCCGCGACAGTGTCACCAACCTCTAGCCACAGAATGGATAAAATAACAAACGCCACCCACAAGATCAGCTGGGCTTGATGACTCAGCTGAGATTGTATTGATATTAATAGAAAAATTACAAAATTAAAGGAGGGAATGAGAGGAAGAAGGAGAGATAGAGATACAAAAAGAATTGGGAAAGAAGAAACTGGAAGATAAAATCCTAACTAACCTCACACCTCACATGTTCCTCCGTATATATTGGAAAATGACAGGAATTAAATGATAGAAAAATAAAGGAATAAAACGTGTTTACAAATAAACGTATTACTCTTAATTAAACAAGGTGCAAATAAGAAAAACGGCGTTGCATTCTCTGAATTCAAAAAGTAGTTGGGCAGTTGGTGGTTCTCTTCCCTCTTTTCTTCTGTGCTCCCCAGTCTGCCCAAACAGCGTTCTTTGTCTCTGCAGGCACTTCATGACATCTTTCCCCCATAAATGAACCTTGGCCCCAAGGTTCGAAGTGCGGAAATTTCTTAAGTATCTCCTCGGCAGATTCCCACATTGATTCATCCAGATTTTTATCCAGCCACTTAATCAACCATAGCACTACCACTCCTCTGTGTTTCTGAAGTTCCATGACTTAAAAAACTCTTTCTGGTATCAACTCAGTAGGTTCTGGGCTTTTAAAATCTGGTAGCGTAGTAGAAGTAATAGTGTCAGCGCCAATTTGGAAGATCCAACTTATAGGCCACAGTGCCTATCTTTTCCAGAACCTGATAAAGGCCAAAATACTTAGGACTAAGCTTATGATTATCTCTTCGAACCACTGATTGCTGTTGGTACATATGTAGCTTGAGATAAACCCAATTTCCAGTGTCAAACTCCCTTTCCACTCGTTTCTTATCAGCAAAGTATTTCATTCTATTTCTGGCCTGGGCTAGGCTCTGCCTCAACTGTCTATCCACATCTTGTCTTTCTTGCAGCCAGTCTTCCACTGATGCCACTTCAGTCTGCTGATACGGCCCCGAGGACAGCTATGGAGGTGGTATTCCATACAAAGCCTCAAAGGGAGTTCTCTGGATAGAATATGATAAGTGGTATTATACCACCATTCTGCCAGGGATAACCATTTGGTCCAGCTCTCCGATCTGCATAGGTCATGCACCTGAGATACATTTCCAAACATTGGTTCACTCTTTCCGTTTGGCCATCAGATTGTGGATGATAGGCTAAGCTCATATGAAGTTGGGTACCTATCTGGTTGAAAAGCTCTTGCCAGAAGTGACTGGTGAATATTCTATCCCTATCAGACACAATGTTCTGTGGCAGTCCATGAAGTTTGCAAATATGGTCCAAGAATAGTTAAGCTACCTTCTTGGCTGACAACGGGTGGCTAAGGGCTATGAAATGAGCATACTTAGTGAATCTGTCCACTACTACTAGAAAGGCTGATCTACCCTCATACATGGGCAATCCTTCTATAAAATCCATAGTTACATGGCCCCATATATGAGCCGGTTTTGGTAAGGGTTGTAGCAATCCAGGATAGGGTGTGTGTTCAGGTTTACATCTTTGGCAGACATCACACTTCAAAATTTCTACTTTGACATCTTTTACCATGCCTGGCCATTAGAACAGATGCTTAGCCCTATAGATGCTGGCCTGAATTCCAGAGTGGCTTCCTTGCTGAGAACTATGGATGCAAGCTATAAGTTTCTGTCTGATCTGTCCTCCTGTGCCAATGTAAAGTTTTCCTTTAAATTTCAACACCGCATTCTGATACTGATAGTCTAAAGTATTGGTGGGATTTAAGAGGGTTTCTTGTATTTTTTCAACAGCTTTGTCATCTCTTTCATAGCTGCCCATGACTTCTTGAACCCAAGCAGGAGTTGTTCTGGTTATTTCAGAAAGTTCCCCTTGAGTTTCCTCCCTTCTTGATAAAGTATAAGCCACTGTGTTGTCATTACCCTTTCTGTATTGTATCTCATAGTCCAATCCCAACAACTTGGTAAGCCACTTCTGTTGTAGTGGGGTTGTGATCCTTTGTTCCAGTAGGTACTTTAATGGTTGATGATCTGTTTCGATAATGAAACGGTGTCCTTCCAAATAATGTCTCCACTTTGTGACTAAAGCCATAAGCTCTTTTTCATAAATGGACAGGCCTAACTTCGAAGAAGTGATTGACGTACTGAGATAGGCTATAGGTCTCCTTTGTTGACTCAAAACAGCCCTTAGCCCTCCATAGCAGGCATCGGTTTCCACAATGGAGGGTTGGTTGAAATCTGGCATGGCCAGTGTGGAAGTGTACTCATAGCTCTTTTCAAGGTTTCAAAAGCTTGATCAGCTTCTAGGGTCCACCCAATTCCTTCTTTTTTCAATAAATGGGTAAGTGGTTTAGCTATGCTGCCATAGCCTTGGAGAAATCTCCTGTAATACCCAGTTAACCCCAAAAATCCCCTAAGTTGTTTGATGTTCTGTGGTCTGGGCCAAGCTGTCATGGAAGCTACCTTGTTTGTGTCAGCTGAAACTCCTACACTGATAATATGACCCAAATACTCCACTTTCTGCTGCCCAAAAGAACACTTGCTGAGTTTTGCATGCAACTGTTGCTGCCTCAATATCTATAACACCAACCGTAGATGTTCCTGATGCTCTAGCAAGCTCCTGCTGTACACCAAGATGTCATCAAAAAATACCAAGACAAACTTTCTGATGTAATCCTTGAATACTTTATTCATTAGGCTTTGGAAAGTGGCAGGAGCATTAGTTAGCCCAAGGGCATAACTAGGAATTCATATAATCCTTGATGGGTTTTAAAGGCTGTTTTATAGACATCTTCCTGTTTAACTCTGATCTGATGATAGCCAGCCCTTAGGTCAATTTTTGAGAAGTACTGAGCTTCATGTAACTCATCAAGTAACTCATCAATCATGGGCATTGGAAATTTGTCTTTGATTGTAAGCTGACTCAACTGTCTATAGTCAACACAAAATCGCCAGCTTCCATCTTTCTTTTTGACCAACAAAACCGGAGAAGCAAATGGGCTACTGCTAGCCTGAATAATTTTAGTATCTAACATCTCCTGAACCATCTTCTCCACTTCATTTTTCTGCAAGTAGGGGCATCTGTAAGGTTTGAGCTTGAAGGGCGGGGCACCTTCCTTAAGAATGATCTGATGTTCATGAACTCTCACTGGTGGTAATCCCTTTGGTTCTGAGAGTACCTCCTTGAAGTCATCCAGCATTGTTTGAAGTTCTATGGGTACCTCAGTTAGTTCCCCTTCTGTAATAGAGTAGATGTGAGCCATAGTCTCATAATCTTGATAATTGAGCCAATTCACCAGCTCTTCCCCTGAGATCATGTCCAAGTCACCAGTTGATCCACTGTGCAGAGTAACCCCCTTTCCCTGGTATTGAAATGTCATGTACCTTTCAGCATAATCAGTTGTGATAGGGCCAAACTGACTGAGCCACTTAATGCCCAGCACCATATCACTGCTTCCTAAGTTCAAGGTTCGGAGAGAGAACTGGAATTCATAATTATTCATTTGCCAACAAACTGGTTGCTCCAATGCCTTACTTTCCAGCTGATCTCCATTGGCTACTCTTACCATCATGTTTTTATCCTTTTTAACCTTCAACCCCAGGGCAGGTAGCAACTTGTCATCAAGAAATCTGTGGGTACTTCCACTGTCTATTAGCACAGAAATTTTCCTTCCTTTGATTTTTCCAGGAATCCTAAGACTCTTGTGTTTGGTACTCCCCATCAGTGCATTCATGGTAATATGTATGGCTTCCTCATTTTGCCTTCCTCACTGTCCTCTGATTCTGTTTCTACATTAACTGCCTCATTTCCTTCATTCTCTTCCAATACAATATAATTCAATGTTCTATTCTTAGATATATGGCCAGTATGATACTTCTCATCACATCTATAGCACAATCCTTGAGCTCTTTTGGCTTGTAATTCAGCAGGAGAAATGGGTTTAAATTTTGGCCTATAGGGTGTTACTGCTTGTTGAGTATTTTTTAAATTATGGCTCTGAGTTATTGTTGGAATGGCAGTGATAGGTTTTGGACTTTGAATGGGTGGTTTCTGATATTTAGTAACCTTGTGGAATTTCTGGGACTTGGCTAGAGCATTTATGGCATCTTCATGCAAGATAGCAGCCTCATAAGCATAAGAAAGAGTCTGGGGTTTGGACAGTTTAACTGCAGATCTGAGTTCATCACACAATCCACTGGTGAAGGCTGATGTGTAATAACACTCCGGTGCATGAGGCACAATCATTATCACTTGTGATCGAAGCTCCTCAAAAACTTCAATATATTCCTCTACTCTTGCTTTCTGTGTGATCTTATTGAAGGCTTCCACTACTTCAACCTTAGCATTCTCAAGAAATCTCCTTCCTAACTCCTCCACAAATACATTCCAATTCGGGTTTGGGAATTTGGCTTTAAAATTTTGATACCAGATATCTGTCCTTCCCTACAGATACATCACAGCAATGTGGATTTTCATTCCGTCCCCTATCTTATAGATCATAAAGTACTTCTCTGCCTTCCTAACCCACTCTTTTGCCCCATCCCCGTTAAAGAAAGGGAAGTCAATTTTAGGAATCCGACCATTCATATCATCATCGTTTTTATATAGGAATGAGTTAGAAATACCTGGGCAACAATCCTCCACCAGAGAAGCATGGGGCTAGAGTAGTATCTACCACTTTTTCTTTCCCAGTATTGCCGCTCCGAGCATGGTGCTTCCCGTTAATCAAACTTTCAAGCAGGTTTCTAGCCTTTCCAAACTGCTGATCAACTTTACCCATCATTGTTTCTACTTTTGCATCGGTTCTCCCTTGTCTGTCATGCAAATCATGAAGGGTATTACGCAGTTCGGTAATTTGATTTTGTCTATTCATATGCTCCAGATCTACCCGAGCTATATTCTCCTCCAATTTCTCGATCGTTTTAGCTCGTGCGTCGTGAGCCATCTCCTGCTCTAATACCAATGTCACCAACCTCTAGCCACAGAATGGATAAAATAACAAAAGCCACCCACAAGATCAGCTGGGCTTGATGACTCAGCTGAGATTGTATTGATATTAATAAAAAATTACAGAATTAAAGGAGGGAATGTGAGGAAGAAGGAGAGATGAGGATACAGAAAGAATTAGGATAGAAGAAACTAGAAGATAAAATCCTAACTAACCTCACACCTCACATGCTCCTCCGTATATATTGGAAAATGACGGGAATTAAATGACAGAAAAATAAAGGAATAAAACGTGCTTACAAATAAACGTATTACTCTTAATCAAACAAAGTGAAAATAAGAAAACGGCGTTGCATCCTCTGAATTCAAAAAGTAGTTGGGCAAGTGGTGGTTCTCTTCCCTCTCTTCTTCTGTGCTCCCCAGTCTGCCCAAACAGTGTTCTTTGTCTCTGCTGGCACTTCATGACAGACAGTGTTATGGACATTGAGGTCACCTTATGGTTCTTTTTTTTCCCTCCCCCACTTTATATTAAGTTTAACCCTTTTTTTGGATTTCTTCTTAGTGTCATCTAATATTGGATTTCTTCTTAATGTCATCTGATATCTTGTCCAATATTTCTTTTCTCGGTTAAGTTTAATTGTGTCATTGTTATTTGAAAAGATCTGGTAGATTTTTCGCAGGATGATTCGGTTCCATAGGTAATAAATCTTTTTTGTACTTGTTCTAACTCATTGTTTCCCGGTGAAAGTCATAATTTGGTCACCGTTGTGTGTGAAGATATTCTTTATTTTCCTGTTTCTAAATAATCTTTCCAAATAACAAATTTGCAAGAGCTTTGGGAATTGACAGTTTTATGAATTCATGTGAATTATTTTATATCTCACGTTTTCATCTTTGAGTAGCATTAATGCATAAGAGGTTGTGTTATATCAGGATAGCATAATTTTTGGAAGAAGTCTTTAGCAGAGATTCATCTGTGGGATATATGAATTCTTTGGTAGTATGTATTTATCATCTAATTGGTTGGATGTCTGGAGTAAAACTGGTGAAGCTTTTATAAATTGTTGTAAAATTGTGAAGCTTTCATAAACTATGGCGATACGCGTATTTTTAGGCAATACGTGGAATATCATTACAAAAGCAAATTCAAAACCTCCTATATAACTTGAGGAATTATCATGATTACAAAAGCAAAGTCAAAATCTCCCATATAATTTAAGGAATTATCTTTTCCTTCTCTTGGGTCTTAGGTTAAAGTGAAAAGAGTTAATTCTTATCAGTAATGTGTTCTTGGATACTGTTGGCAAATGGAGATAAAGACATTTCTTCTATTTCAGGCATGGGAAGGCAGGTACAAAATTCTTGTGCAGTCTAATGGTTGGCTCGACAAACTGTATTTTCTTACTATACTTGCGAAAAATGATCCCTAGATTGCCTGTGAATGGTAAGCTACATTGCATCAGACTCACATTTCTTTTTGTTAATTCCCACATCAAATTTGCATGAGTTCTTTGACCAAATGATCCATTTTGGGGTGTGAATTATATAGAGCTTGTTTGGGAATCGTTTTCCACCTAACTTCTTTTACACGTGGCTTGATAACACTTCCTACCTTTCAATCCCATAGTTTTTGAAGTAATTTTCCCAACAGAAATCACTCCTCAACAAATTCATTATTTTTCGTTGTATCTGTTCTAATCAACAACAGAAAGAAATGAGCTTCGAATGAGGTAGTGTAAAAAGTTATGGGCTAATTAACCTATACAGCAAGAAGAAAATTCTCAAGGTTTGGCTTAGTAGTGGAAATCCTGGGCCTTAAACATATATCTTCTATTCAGAATTCTGTGATTCAGTTTCCTAGTTGTGGATTTTGATAAAGCTTATGCATTTCAACGCTGCAATTTTGTTGTTTTATTGTTTGTAGCCATGTTCATTGTGGTCTATGTTTGTGTTATTCTATGAATTATTTTGAAGTGTGGACCGTTAATGCTATATGTTTTTAGGTGTTATAGACGGCGGATTGTGGAGAAGCTTGGAAGTAATTTTGCAAGCTTGGAACTCAAACTCACAGAGGAGATTTTATCTAGGGACGCAAGGAACAATTATGTCTAGCTCCATAGACGGGTAACCTGGAATTCACCTCATTCTCAGCCGGAAGGCCATGTTCTTTATTGTCTGTTTACTCAGTGCATGAATTCTAAATTATTTTTCCTTTTGCAGTGGGTTCTGCAGACATTTGGAGGATGGAACGATGAACTTGCATTATGCAATAAAGTAACAAAAGATGACAGTTATAATTACTTTGCTTGGAATCAGGTATCTTCTGTAGATTCTCTGAATGGTCAATTCAATGTTGCTGTTACAATTATGCGATGTGACTTAAACTCAAGCTCAAGTTGTTAATTGTTATTTTGAAGGCTTATCCCAGCATCAATTTCTCATCACACCTTTCAAGGCATCTTCTGAAGGAAAAATACATATATTGAGTAATTACAAGAAAGAGTAGAATTGTAACTTTTGATAAGTGGGTCATGGCTGCAATAATGTGTCGTATGGTATATCTAGGTTGTAGAAATGCGCTTCGCTTCAGCCCTTCCTAACGCTGCAACTCCTAGCGTTTGAAAATATATAGTTTGTATGATAAATTGCTATTTGAACAGTATGATAGAGCTCTAATTGCTTACACATGTGCAAAGCAACGGAAGAAATCCAGATGAGGTTGAACAAATGTCAATGTGGTCCGGCATGTCGATGTAGGCAGGAATTACAGTGTCAATTGGGAGAGTGGAAATGCCTCTCCAGTGTATTCCATGCATTTTTTTAGTATTAGCTAACACAGTACATAGTGTTCTTTCCTATTCATGACGATATATCATTTAACGGAGTTATTTGCCTTTACTGCCATCGCAGAAATTAGAAATTGCAAACAGATATATGATACTTAGGTTCCCTTCAACTGCATTCTTAAAGCTCGTTTTGTTCGTATGGTGAGACTGATGTGGATGATTTTTCTTGATAACCCAACCCTGCCCTTTCCTTTTGTCGGGGGTGGTTGGGGCTTGGGGGTGTCTTCGGATAAATCTGAGTAGATTTACCATAATAGGATCTCAATTCCATGTCAAATGTCGTGTTTTAGGTGAACATGATTGCAAGTCCAGGTTGTTCACCGGAAGTGCTGAATGTGGCTTTGAGTTTGATGTCCTCTCTTGTTCAGATCGTCTCAGCAATGTCTGTCGAACAATATCCATGGGCATCCCTTTGAACAAACTGGTAATTAGTTGGCATCGCCGTTGTAAGAATTGTGGTTCTGTATAGAAATTTTATCTGTCACTATGAGCATCTTCCTTTCTTTACTTCTTATTCTTGTCTGTTTCTCATCCGTTTTCCATCTTCTTGCTTGTCTGTTTCTCATCCGTCTTCCACCTTCTTGCTTATCCTGCATGAGGCATGCCTAAACAAAGTCAAAATTTGAACTATTCAGGGATAACAATGAGAATTTTTTAGTTGTATTTTTCCCCCTTAAAACAGCACTTCTTTTTTTTTTTAAAATATAATACATGAACGTGTCATATCGAAAACTCCCGTTTTGCACCAACTTCCAAGTATATTCTTTCAATTTAAAACAAAATTAACTTGCAAACCTGCTCGAAATTTAGTTGGTCCTTGGGTTCGCTTAATGAATGATTAAAAACAACGCCACGTAAAAGTATTTTTCCAAGTCCCACACGACCATCCTCAACACGATGGCATCACTTTGAAGAGCACAAAACCCGAAAGATCGTCCCCGTCATTTTCGTCGCCTACGTTCCAAAAACTTGGTGTCTATGCGACCTCCAGACTGTTGGAACTTACCTGCCCACACATCTCTTGAGATGTCGAGTGGATCATAGTAAAATTTCCCCAATCAAACATTCTCCTTCTGTAATTAAAAAGGAAGGATTCACGTCCAAGAAGAAGGTAGAATATACAACAAAACTATCAGAACTATTTTCCATTTCCATTAAGTGGTAAAGGATCCTGTGATCTAAAATTACAGAATATATCCAGAGCCGAGGTGGTAAAACATAAGAAACAAGTACAGTTCACATGTTGCTATGTTGATCCTTTTTTTCACCAGTAATCACCACAAGAGCATAAACCATCGACAAAGTGGTGAAACCTGTTGCGGTCTCGTACAACTATTTTTCGACCTGTGATTTTGGATAATAGCTTAGTCACAGCATGGCAATCTGGACACACTCTAAGGTTCTTGACAATCTTGATTGGAGTTCCTGGTTGAGTGCTAATAAGCCCGAAAGCAATAGCAAGCTTCTCACTGTGAACCGCTAATGATTTCTCCTTTTCTGTCTCCCCAATGTCGTGCAGCACTACTTCCGTCTGAGGTAAGTAACCATGTGCCTTAAGCCATCTGTTCATTTCATTCAGCTTCTCGTATATTTCTTTAGATTTTGGATGTTTCAAGTCACCGGCAAGAAACTCATGCACCTTGTTATTCACCTCAATTGAGCTACAACCTGGTTCCTTTCGTACACCAATTTGCTTCATCATAGCCCTCACTCTTGCCACCCCATCCCAATCACCTGCTGAAGCATATAAATTTGAAAGAAGAACATACGTTCCAGAATTTGCAAGCCCACGTTCTATGAGGAATTCCACGATTTTCTCTCCCATGTTGATGTTCCTATGAAGTGCGCATGCTCCTAGCAATGTGCCCCATAGAACCGGGTCAGCATTAATGTTCATGCCATTGACAAGCTTGTAAGCCTCTTCTAGTTGTCCTGCTCGTCCTAGAAGATTCACCATACATCCGTAATGTTCAACCTTCGGCTGCATCCTGTATTGCTCTTCCATTGACTTAAATACAGCCCATCCTTCAGAAACTAATCCAGCATGAGCACATGCGCTCAAAACTCCAATAAATGTTATCCCAGTTGGGTGAAGACCAATGAAGCACATGTTTTTGAACAGATCCAAAGCTTCTTGACTAAATCCATGATTTGCATACCCTACAATCATTGCATTAAATGCAACAGCATCCTTCTCCTTGATGCCATCAAACACCATCCTTGCATCCTGCAAACTTCCACATTTGCAATACATATCAATCAAAGCACTACCCATTTGAGCATCTAACGGAATGCCATTATACTGCATGTGGGAATGAATCCAACGGCCTGACTCTAGTGCTCCCACCTGTCCACAAGCAGAAAGAACTGCCAGTAGACTTGCTTCATTAGGCTTCACCTTTGCCTTCAACATCTGCCTAAAGAGAACCAGAGCGTCATTAGGTCTTCCATTCTGTGCATATCCGTCAATCATTACATTCCATGAGACGACATCCCTCTCTTCCATCCCATCAAACAACACTCTGGCCTCATCCAAAAGCCCATTCTTTGTGTACCCAGTTAGCATTGCGGTTAAGCAAACCAAATTCCTTTCAGGCATTGCGTCAAAAAGTTTACGAGCCGAGATTATGTCCCCACCTTTTGTGTAAACATCCACAAGAGCCGTTCTGACATAAGCATCAGCCTCAAGGCCAAGTTTAAGCACTTGCGAATGGAGGGCTTTTCCAGATTCCCGCTGGCAAGCCTTGAGGACAGTGGAAAACGTGAATGCATTAGGCTTCACGTCTTCAGATAGCATTTGCACATAGAAAAGAAAAGCTTGCTCATGGAGATCATTTATGGTATGGCAATGGATAATGGCAGTGTAGAAGAAAACGTTAGGATCCTGGGTGCGCTTAAAGAGGGATAGAGAATGTTCAATATGACCTAGAGAACAATATGAACGCTGGAGCTTGAAATTCAAGACTGGATGGCTTTCCAGACCATGACGTATGACAAATCCATGTATATGGCTTAGTTCTTTGATGCTTTTGCTTTTGTCTATGAGCAATGCAAGTCTTTCTGGCTGCAGGCCATGAGCTTGTTTGGCGGTTGTCAAGTTGAGGTGTAGAGGCAGAACTATAGAAGGGGATATTGACGACATCAATGCATTGACTACAACATTTTGAAAATTTCACTTCGTTTGACTCATTGACTAGGAACGCTAAGCATAACGTCGTAATAAAACTGCAATTTTCAGACAGCAACCCTCCATTTAGTTTAAATATTTAATGCCCGAACCATCTGTAAGAATGCACAATCACAAGCAAATTGAAGAATTTATTAAATATCAGAAAGAAATCTAAACAATAAAAAGCAAAAAAAAAAAAAAAACGGAAGTCCATTGAGATTGAAAATTAATCTTTATCCAATAACTATAAATTCCACAAGCAACCAAGATTTGCAAAATATGGGGCTGCAGGACAGCCCCAACCATTTTGTACTTTTAGATGCAAGGGAAGAAAATTACCAATTAACCAGTGTATACCTGAACAGGAAGAGTACCATAACCATAAAGACTGTAGTATTTTCCAATTCTGAAGAACATTTCAGATGGTTTCACCAAGCAGCTTGCATTTCAAGATATCATACAGTTTTTAGCATATGAACAGAAAACCTAATAGTTTATGCAGCTTGCTGACCAGTATGGGTTATATAACCAGTGATGGAGCCAAACTTTTAGACTGGGGTAATGACTAATGGGTATGCACAAAACATATTGCTAGAAAAGAAATATTGACTAACAACAAAACTGTACTTAAAAAGGGGAAAAAAAAATTCTAGTATCTTATCACAGTTTAACTCACGTATTTATCAATTATCATTCATAAAATCATGCTTCATAATTCATAAATCATAATGTAAATGACTAACTGTAATTTTAAACTCTGATTGTGTTAAACAGGCAAAGGCTTATAAAGAAATATATACGTAATAATAGAATTATACAAAATTACAAACCTAAAATGCTGAAACACGGAAGGGGCGACTTTGGCGTCGCCGGAAAACCAAGAAAGCCAGAGAAGCGGCAATGTCGCAAAGAAGACAACCGCCAATGAAGCAGTAGCGTCGGATTCCCAAGTCTCGCGTCGCGCTGCCCGCCTTTTTTAAGGCTGTAGCTGTCGCCGGAGAAAATGGAGAGAACCGGCTTCAATGGCTACCGTTGGTGTTGTTTTTCTTTCAGACAAAGTGTACTTTTTGCGTTGAAGTCCCTACACAGTTTTCTCATCATAATTTGCCCTATGACAAATTAACCCGTCACCGTCGGGGTTAAATACATATTTGGTTAGAAAACTTACCCATAAGTTATTAAATCATCAGTAAATTTCAATATACTACCCTCTACCCCTTAGTTACTAAACTTTTAAAAATATATCATATGTTTATCGTTGTAACACTTTTAGTCCATTAGATTTAACGAAATTTACGATTTGGCCTTGGCCTAACGGCAAATATGACGTGGTTTAATGACTACTCGACGTGACAATTTCATTACTTCACTAGTTATTGAACTTATCTTTAGGTTACTACTATTTTTAGATTATTAAATCATTATTGAACTTTAATGTATTACATGTTGGTCATTCATCACTCAACTTTAACATATTACTTCTTAATCACCGAATTTAGGAAATAATCTCAATATATCTATCCCATATAATTCCTTTTTCATAATGATATCAATATTCTTTTGGATGTTTCATCAATGAAATAATTGTATTTTATTGACAACATTTTTTTTTATGGTATGTAATAAATAAAATTGACTTCTCTCTCAATATTAAAAATTGAATAGAAAGAGAGTAAACAAATTTGAATTGATCTACTTGTAAAGATGAATACACAAATGTGTTTACGGAAATTGTGTGAAATTATTATTTCACTCTATATTGTGCATTGAAAAAAAAGAAAATATATGAATAAAATTATAATTTTACGTCGGCTATGGTATTACTCAACAAATTTTAGAGTGATCTTTTGCCACCTTTCGTACAAATAAGGTCACCAAAGGTGTTTTGGGTAAAATTTTGAGTCAATCTTTGTGTATACGTCAACATTATCCTCATCATCATCTATTATCACTCAGTTTGGTAAAAAATTCAAACAAGTTTCTATTTAAATTGAGAGAAAACCGAGGGACCAAGAAACTTTTTTGATTGATAAGTTGTCTTACAATGCACCACAGGGGCCGGCTCTTCCTATTTTGCCCAACAAAGGGCACGGGGCCCACTTACCCTTCTTTTGAGTCAAATTAGGGTTGGGGTAGTCTGGTAACTTTCTCTGAATGTGGTCAGTATTTCTTTGCATTTATTCAGACAGCTGCCAACTGTCGAGTCCTATCAATCCTAATAAATTGTGCCAACAAATTTTTAAACAAATATAGGTATTCCCAAACAAAGCCTATATCTTTTGTACCGCTAAGGTTGACGTCCCACCTAAATATTATAAAGGATTAATTTCACAAATCATCCCCAACTTTTGAGCTAAGAATCGATTTCATCTCTAATATTTTTTTATACTTTACAGCCCCCAATATTTAATAAATACATGCAAATCGTCCTTTTTATCACTATTCCATAAAATTTTCAATAAAATAACAATTATGCCCCCTTACACTTTTTAATTTTTTAAAAAATTTATAACTAATAAAAAAATTAAAAAACCCAACCCACCCCACGTTCCTCTCCCCATCCAACAGGAATTTTGGCAGCTGGCCATCAGAACTGTGCCATTCCGCCAGCCGAAAAGGAGGAGGGGTGAATCCCCCTCCCATTTGGCTACTGGAAAATGACAGTAAAATTTTGGTGTGGGGGGATTTACCCTTTATTCGTGCTTCCAGAAAACGGTAATATTTGCTGCCAGCACAAATGCTGCCGGAAATTCACCCTTTCAAATTTGCTGCTGGAGTGGGCTGAACCCCCCATTTTCTATCGGAAATGGTAGCTATTTTGCTGCCAGTTCCAGTAAAATTTGTGCTCACAAAAGGGGTG
>CAVNYN010223918.1:0-13570 GCA_963692815.1 Nyctanthes arbor-tristis | reverse complement strand
AAATTGAACCCATGACAGTTTTCGTTGCTCTTCCTCAGTCCTAGTACGAGATGCAAATTTCCACCAGTGTCCGGCTCTTCCAAACAGCTTAAACTCTATACATAGCACTTTCTGGTCTTCCAGTTTGGATATATGGCGGTAACTCTTTTCCATGGTATGGATCTATTACACAGCGGCTAAGGACCTTCACCATTAAAGATCGGTGGCTGATGCCTACGGACTTGCTAAATAATTCGTGCTGCATGAGCAACTGGGGGTGCTATAGGTGCTGGTGCCTGAGCTGGTGCTGGAGGCCTATATCAACTCTTGTACGGCTCTGAATAAATCTTGAATTACATTTGCTTGAGTTGGGGTCACATTTCCTTACAAAAACAAATAATATATTTGTAATAACTTGAAACATACAATAACCAACACAATGGTAACGCAGGAAATCGACAACTCTTAAGAAAACCAACAAGGATGCATTCATTAAAATCAACCAAATCCTTCAAGCGTGAAACATCAAAGAGCATCATGTGCTAAAGAACTGTAAATGAGACACTATACAACTGGAAATAAAAGCATAGTACTAGCTCAGTACAAATATAGATAGTAACTATACAATCACCTATCTCTACTCCTCATCGTCATCGTCATTGTCATCTTCGCTATCAGAGTCCTCGACGATCTCCATGTCCTCCTCAGGATCCTCCTTCAACTTGTCCTCCTTGTTGTATTCCTCAAAGTGCTCCCAGGGTCATCCTCCTTGGGAGCCTCAACTGGTATCGCCTCATTAGTCTAGGGCTCCCGTGCGACCTTATGCCCCAGTTCAGGCTTACGCTCGGGTTTAGGCTCAGGTTCAGAATCAGACTCTGACCCCCACTCGAGACCAGCAAACCCTGGCCAGTACCAACCGTAATATGCTACTAACCTCTCACTGAATGTATTGAAATCTAGTGCCACACTGAGTGACGCATTCCACTCATACAGTTCTCTAGCTGTCATTCCCTCCCTACCTCGAAAGGTAGTAATCAAATGGCTGATGGAGAGCATGTCACTAATCTCAAAGTCTAGGCTAATGGCTTGAGCATGGGCAAGCCAGTACCTCTCCACTTGCTCCTCAATAGTCTCCTCCAGGTTCTGTCTAAACTCCACATATGCACTAAACACACTTCCAACGGGGGTGGGATCACCTTTAGTTCCAACTTTCATATTTGTAATGCTAGTTATGTAAGGTCTACTTTAAGTGGGGTACCTAATAACTGCCTAACCAAACTTTGAGGAATAAATAAAGAAACATGTTTATTGGTCACGCTTTAAATATAACATGAAATTTAACATCTTTCCAACTTAAATCAAACACAAAATACTTATAGCAACATCAAATATGATAACATTAAACTTTCCATTGTACCTATCACATATCAGTATGAAAATAGATACGAAGTATTTACAATCATGCTTTAAGTCACATCCAAATAGTATGCCAAAATACTAAAATAAAAACTTTACCATGAAGCTGGCAACGCAAACGACAGTGAATGGCAAACTTAAATCAGAATAATTTAATGTTTTAAAATTAAACTTTTACACGAGTCTATAGAAACATAAACATGGCTCTGTATCAAACTATAATGCCCTGAGTTTTATGAACTTGAAACACTACTTAAAAATGCTCCTTTTACTTTGAATTAAGCAGAAGAGAAGCCCATAAAACACGTGGAATTTTTTTTAAAAATAACTTCAAAAATCCAGTTGGGTCAAGAAATATAAAAGGTGAAAGCACACTTTCCTGAATATATAATAATATCAAACTCGAGCAAGGAAAATAAAACGTGAGTTTACATGTTCAGTTAACAGGAATTAATTTACATACTAATCCCACAAAAGAGTCTTTTGCATAACAACTAAGAGTAATGTTTTTAGACATATTAAAACCAAAGTATTTAGTAGCCACTGCCGCCGGTTTCTTTACCTACTCTAGTACCTGTAAAAGGTTTTAGAAAAACAATGAGCGTTTTGAAGAAACACCAAGTAGTCCCGGTGCACTTTCCACATGTATTAATATTCACATTTAAACAAATCATTGTACATATGATTTAGATAATCCCAAAAAGTAAAATACATATGCTACCATACAGGCTAGCCATTTCTCATTCAACCCGTGTTCAGTATATTATTTATAACGTACTACTCAGGGCTTGTCAAGCTTGTACATACTACCATGGTGTATCATACTACCTGTGGATATATATAAATTATATCAACGTACTATCTCGGGTACAACATGTTAGCATTAAAATTTGAATCACGTTTAACTTAAAACACATATCATGAATTGCAATTCAAACATTGCATTAAGTGCGCATCACTTGAAAATAAAATAATTAACTTTAGGAAGTAGAGACTACTTTAATTTCAGAGTTAAGTTTGAGCTTTAACGGAAAATAAACTTCAAGATCAACTTACCTCGTCTAGACATATAGAAAAAAAATCAAAATTAATAGCCGAGGCATTGTTAAAATTTGCTAAACTTTTAATTTTGAATAGAACAATATCCTTCAAAATTTTGGTGTATAATACCATAAATAAAAGGGATTCTTGTCTCAATTAAAAAATTAATTGGAAGTTGAAACTTCAGAACAACCAATTTTTTGAAATTTAGGGATTAAAACATTTAGAATTAGAACTTTTGAGGCTGGAAAGGATTTCAACAGCATTCCAATTACCAACTTAACTAGATACGAAAGGGCAAGGACAAACTTGCATTACAACAGAAATTTAAGAACTGTTTAGAATAAGTTAGAAGTCTATGTACTAATTTAAATCATATAACGAAGATGATGACTATCTTAAGCTTCAACCAAATTACAGGGGCTTGACAATAAAATCCACTAAATTAATATATCCAATTGAGGAAATCAGATATAAAAGAATGCCGTAAATAGAGAGGCCGAGAGGTAGAGGATACATGAGAGGAATTCTATGAAATCCAGAAAAATCCTTACAAATTGAGGTAATAAGTATGGAATACATGATTCCAGCATCATTTGATTTTTTTTTTTTAAAAGGGAAATAGAGATTGAAGGGTCGAAATACAAAAACATACGGGACGACTTCGTGTATCTCAAACTACACTTTCCGGCGATACCCGAAGTAATTCCGGCCATGGTTGATTAAGGCAATTTTTTTCGGCACACATGGGCTTTAAACTTGAAGTGTGATTCTGGCATAAACAAAATGGTGAAGGTTGTAGACAGAAGTGGTGATGTGGTCAGCTCTCTCCCTCTTCCTCTCTGCTGCTGATTCTGTTCTTCTGTTGTCTTTGTGTTTTATTTTTATTATTATTTTTTCTGGGAACCTCTACAGTAAGTAGCGAGTAATGAGGATGGTGGAAATTGTGGATTTGTTGTTCATGTATGTATTGACATAAAAACTAGCAAAATGCACTTTGGCGTAGGGGTCGACTGACGGGAATGGTGGTCAAAGTGGCATGTGGAATGAACTTGCTAAAGCATGTGCATATGAGTCCTATTTGTCCAGCTTCTAAACACATGAAATTACAAAATTTTAAAGGAAGAAGAAAAGAAAATTTAAACTTACTAGTTAATTGATGACTCGAGCAAGAATGTCATCGAAAATCTTGAGTTAATTGGATCAACCATTTCTCGCAAATTGGACCGTAAATATTTTCAAATTGGATTTGCATTTATACAAAAATGAAACCGGACTAGGAGCTGAACTTGGACTAATATCTTTTAACTTTAATAAAATGGTTTCGTGTGGACAATTCTAGACTCTAGAATGGGCTAACTAAATTTTGATTTTCACTTTTAGCTTTCAAGATTCAACATACTCAAAGCTAGACGAGCACAAGGCAGTAAATTATTTCCGTGACCAATATCTTACATAAATAAATAATAAACGAAAAGACGGTAGCGATGCAACTTAACTTAGTAAATTTTATGGAAGGCTTAAATTTCATTTATAAAATTTCTAGTCACTACGTTAATCCTCCTAACACCAACGCCTCATTCAAAGGTGGGTTTACACAGTTCTCCCCATTTGGCGCAATGCATTCGGTGATTTTCAGCTGAGTCCTCCAAAAAAATTTTTGTAAAGAATGATTCCAACTCTTTGCAAATGTACTTTGGGGGCCAGCAACTAGAAGGGAATACACTGGAATAGAAGAGAGGACATTCCGTATCAAAATGAGTCTAGTTCTTGGAGAAAAAAGTTTCATTTCCCATCCATTAACCCTCTTTTTGACTTTGTCCACAATATGGCTGAATTGCTCTCTCTTACTCCTCCCATTATGAAGCTGAATTCCAAGATAAAGCATAGGGGTGGTAGGATGAGGGACACTAGTAATACTCTCAATCTGTTGAATAGTGCTAGCAGAAGTCTTCTGATTGGTGAAAATATGATCTTATCTCTGTTAATTGCTTGACCTAAGACCAGTTCATACTTCTATAGGAGATTAGCAACCCTTTCTACACATTTTTTGTTTCCATTCATGAAGATGATGATATCATCAGCAAAGCCCAAGTGAGAGATACACAGGGCACTACCATAATTAAACCTCCATGAAATATGTTTCTCCAATAACTTATTGAGATACCTTGAGAGTACTTTGACTGCAATGATAAACAAAGCCGGGGACAAGGGATCTCTTTGTCTAAGTCCTCTCTCTCCTTGAAAAATACAATAAGACTGCCATAAACAAGGATAGAAAACCAGCATCTTGTAATGCATCTTCTGATTAGATCAATCCACTCCTCAGAGAAGCTAAATTTCTCCAGTAATTTGAACAAGTATATCCAACAAACTCTATCATACGCCTTTTGCATATCCAATTTGAGAGCAACATTGCTTCCCCTAATTTTCTTGTTAAGAAAGTGGATCAGTTCTTGTGCAATAAGTGTATTATCAGATATTTCCCTTCCCTAAACAAAGCCACTCTAGTTTTCTGAGATAATTTTTGAAAGCAAATTCTTAAGCCTATTAGCTATCACTTATCAGTTAGATATAAGTCTATTTAAGATACAAGCTGATAGGCGCGTATGAGCTGTCCAACTTTGTGGCCCTTCTTTCTTAGGGCTAAGGCAGATTGTAGTGCTAGTGAAGGTCCTATGTATGAATTTAGTGAAGGTCCTATGTATGAATTGCCCTTTAAAAACTAATTGGACTGCTTCACATAGGTCAGATTTGATAATAGGCCAGCATTGTTGGAAAAACAAAGCTGTATAGCCATTCGGTCCTGCAGCCTTTTCCCCATTCATATCCATCAAGGTTTTATGGATTTCATCTTCTTGGGGGCAGTGACACCCATTAGTGAAAATTAGATGAATGAGCCTCTATGCATGTAAACAGAAAATGTTTCCCATATTTTTGGACACTCGCATCAAATCAAATAACTCTTTGGCACATGATAAGAAAAAATAAGGAGAAAGTTGAGATCCTTTTTTTGAGTCCTATAGAAGGCACTACTCGACCTAGTACTCCACTACTCAAATAGAAACTAAACCTTATAAACTCTTGATTATTATATGATTGAAAAATTATTTTAGTTTTCAAATAAGTTTACAATGAACTCTTTTTCTCACAAACTAAATCAAGCTATTAACTATATAAGAAATTTACAAACTTGGTCACGTAAAACTCAATCTTGAGACTAGCCATTTCCATTTATATATCCACGATGATCATGTCTAATTTCGTGTATCTACCTCTATCATAGAGTGTCCTTCTTATGGAGCTCCTATGGCTGAATCTTAGTGGGTTGATGTTTTTTGGTTGAGTGCTTAGAGGGCGTGAAGGCATGAGAGCTCCTGTGTAGGGCTGAAAACATGCACATAGAATGGTGATACCTATTAACTGGTGACCACAACATAGAACTGAGCCGAGGGGTTGAGTGAGTCGTCCCTCTCAACATTGATAGGAGTGTTCTTGATGTTAGGGGTCCTCCTCTTGGGGTTGCGTACAAGGGTTATTTATAGTATCTTGGTGGGCTTGTAATTAGTCTTTGGACCATAGGGTGAGGTCCATTAGTCATAAGAACGTACCCCTTTATTAGAAGTAGGCATGTTACTTATTAATAATATCAAATAGTATCACTTATCCTTACAAAAAGGGTTAAAATGCTAATTTTAACAGAATAGCTTGTGCTTTGTTTTTCAAATGCTTAATATATATTTTTTTAACTTCATAGTGTGGCGTGTGAATTTTCATGATGTTCATTTAACTCTTAGTTCACTATTCTCGTGTTGCATGCTCAATTCACAAAAGTCTAAGTATGTATTTGGAAAACTGAGCTCTTTTCATGGTGGGAGATTACAATATTTGAGAAAGTAATTTGAAAGGAGGGGTTTGAGTTGAATTCATTGGAAGCCAAGAAGAGCATCGGGAAGCACAAACTAAGGATGAGAAGTAGCGACATAGATGTGGATAGGAAGGCTACTCTTGAGTGTATTAACCTCTAAATAACAACTCTTGTTATAATCTACCTGAGGATTAGGAACCCACCCGAGAATAAAGAGACCTTTCATTACCATGAAAGGATCTGAGAACTGAGCTCATTTCGGCCATAAATCATGTAAGGTGGTTTAACAAGACCATGTTATCTAATAAGAGCATGAGTATTGGCTTGAACAGGCCATAGAATGGTCTGATAAGAGAACGTACACTGACTTGAAGGGGTGCAGAACTGATGAAGTATAAATAGATCAAAGAACAACCGCCGTAGATGTGGTCTTCATGTAGAAGTAGGTTGTAGAAGTGGTCTAATAAGACCATGTAATACAACCATGTAGAAGTAGGTCGTACGCTGACTTGGAGCGGGCATAGGTCACGCAAGAGTGTTCTGTGTACCACTTCTTAAGTGGACGTAGACCATCCATGAGAAAGAGCTGTTTTTGCTATGTTTTTTGTAGGCGACTTTAGGCGTTCAGTGAGACTAGATCATTTTTGTGTGTGAGCTTATTTATGTAGCCCGTTTGAGAGCGACCTTAGGCATAAGGTGAGCCGAGGTCTTTAGAATGTGATCCGGGTACCGCTCTTTGGCAGACATAGAGCAGCCCAAAAATGCGAGCTATGTTCACCAGCTCATTTAAGAGTTATGTTCACCCTCGTTTAAGAAATGAGCTCTATTCACACTCATCTTAAGAGGTGAGTTATGTTCATGCTCGTTTAAGAACTGAGCTCAGTTCTTGCTCGTTTTAAGAGATGAACTATGTTCACTCTCATTTAAGAAGTGGGCTATGTTAACAGTTGTTTTAAGAGGTGAGCTATGTTCACTCTCATTTAAGAAATGAGCTCTGTTCACGGTCGTTTTAAGAGGTGACCTATGTTCACTCTCTTTTAAGAGGTGACCTATGTTCATAGCCGTTTAAGACTTATGTTCACCCTCGTTTAAGAAGAGAGCTCCATTCACACTCATCTTAAGAGGTGAGTTATGTTCATGCTTGTTTAAGAAGTGAGCTCTGCTCACGCTCGTTTTAGAATGTGAGCTATGTTCACACTAATTTAAGAGGTGAGCTCTATTCACAGTCATTTAAGAGGTGATCTATGTTCACTCTCTTTTAAGATGTGAGTTATATTCACAGCTGTTTAAAAGCGACCTTAGGCGTTTATTGAGCCTTGGTCGTTTTAGAGTTCGATCTGAGTACTACTTTCAAGTGGACATAGAATGGCCAAAGAGGTGAGCCATGTTTATCAGCTCGTCTAAGAGTGACCTTAGGCATTTAATGTGCAAGAGTGCGATCTGAGTATCACTTTCAAGTGGAAATAAACTGGCTAAAGAGGTGAACCATGTTTACCAACTCATTTAAGAATGACCTTAGGCATTTAATGTGCCTGGGTCTTTCAAGAGTGCGATCTGAGTACCACTTGAAAGTGGACATAGACCAGCCAAAGCGTTCAACTGAACACCGCAGCTCAGTGAGGGAATTCAATAAGAGTGACCTGAGTACCACTTAGAATGTGGACGTAGGTCATAGAGTAGTGATTTGAAGAGTCCGTCTAGTGGAGATTGAGGAGGTCATTGACCCGATTTGAGAGGCGAATATGGTCGGAGGGAAATCATTAGAAAGATGATCTGAGAACAGAGCTTAACCAATCATAGATTGTGGACAAGGTTAGGCAAAAATAGACGCCATAATAATAAATAGTTGACTTTGTCATAGAGATGACCAATAATCCTGACAGAGGTATTCTTAATTAGATCCAACTAGGCGAGCAACGGTGATGATGTTGAACCAAGTTATGAAAATTCTTCTTACCAAATATTTTAGAAGTAAGTGGTTGGTGCAGATGCCGAATATGAACCATAGTGAAAACCAAACTAGAACTGGACAAGCATATAGAGCACCTGAAAATTTAAGAACACTTACGCGATAACCAGCCTTGTTCTTGTCTATTCATTTACGTGTAAGAGAAGATTCAACAACTCCATATCACCTTTGCCTAGGAAGTCTTGTATAATACAGTCACGAGCAGTAGTAGCGGGTAAGAGCTAAAGACCAATGACTGACCTTGATCTTTTCTTCTTCTGAGTTTGGGATTGGCTGTGAACATGGTGTATCTATGAGCTATTTAAACTCATGTCTCAACTTAATCATGACACGTCGTTACCAATCATGCAATAATTAGAAAAATGATTAGAGCATATTATAATAAAGAGTGCACGTGAATTTCACTTAATTCAAATAGCTTTGTGATTTCAATACATTGAATTCAATAGTAGACATGCACAAAATCATAAATAATTCACTGCCCCCCCTCATAAAGTTTAAAGGCTCACAAGAAGAGTTAATAAGAGGCTTAAACAATAATAAAACACCTATGAAACGAGGTTGCATGCTTGTTTTCGTCATTGAATATTTTCCCTTATTTTGATTCTGTGGCTAATTACCCGATTTGGTCAAGTAAGAAGTTTTTGATCTTTGACACGGTAAAAGCGTACTTTTTTATTAGAGTTCCCACAGATGGCGCCAATTGACACTACTACAGAATTAGAGAAAAAAATAAGGAATTCACGTCGGTCTCTTAGGCAAACGATGCGTAAAATAAATACGGTGGCAGATTTGAAAATAATGTTAAACTATAGGGGTCAGTTCTTTTTAAAGAACCAATGCCTATGCTGTGTGTAGACAATAGGTGTTAGTTGCGTGACAAAAACCGACGCCCATTTGTGTATTAAAGGCGTCAATCCCTTGTAGCTATTGACAACCATTTAGGATTTTAATTAAAAGGCGTCGGTCTCTCAATCCCTTGTAGCTACCGACGAACATTTAGGATTTTAATTAAAAGGCGTCGGTTCCATTGAGAGACCGACGCCTATGCTTATGAAATATACACCCCTCTGTGAAATATTTCACAATCGTACAGCAGCACCCAGCAGATTCATTCTGCGACTCTCGACTACTTTCAACCATATTTCACTTATTAAAACACATTTGAAGAGTACGTGTGGCATCAGTATTGGCCTTGGAGCACATTTCGATCTCTAACAAGTGGCAAGGGACGGCAGTAAAAGATGGCGCGGTGGTTGGCATTTAGTTTTGAGCCTCAATTTTTTGGTAATTTCATGGCATTACTATCTTTTTGAGTATTTTGTTCTTTATTTCCAAGCATACAATTATTTGTCGGCATTATTGTGTGAGAGAGATTTAATTTTGGATTTAGAAATTATATATGATGTTTAGGGTTTTTGTTAAAATTGGTAACGTTGTGTTTTGTGGTTTTATTAGGAGGAATTTGAAATTTGCTGGGCTCGTTTGTTAATTAAATAAATATATATTTATACATTGTTATGGGTATATATGATTTAGGTAGACGATCTTATGAAATTTGAGATTGGAGGAAATGGAATTTGTTCATTTAATAAGTTAGAATGTTAATTACACTCTACATGTTCGATTAAATGTCTCACAAATATTTTGTTGAAAGTTTTTCACACCATTGTAGTATTTTACTTATAGATTAATATTATTGGTTCGAAGTAAAACTGTAATGAGAATAGATAATAACGTAATTAACAAGTGTTGAAATTTAAGTCAAGTAAAAAAAATCTAAAAATCTAAAAATTATTTGATTAAATTTGTGATGTCAATAGAGGAGCGTAAAAAGGTTGTGATATGGCCAAGTACTTTAGGGAAAGCAAATATTAATGTAATAGCTATTTGATTAAATTTCAATATTGCAAATGGGCAGAGAAGTATTGATGCACAAGTAAAATAAATAAAATCAAATAATGTAAAGATTTTTTGATTAAATTTGTGATCCAAATGAAAATATATAATTAACAAGTATTGATGATAGGTTAAATTTTTATAATGAAATACTAGAAATCAATTTGATTAAGTGTGCAATGCGGATGAATATGTAATTAACAAATATTGTTGGTCAATTTTTTGAGAAGTAAGAAAAATTTACCCGTTAAGAATGAGTAACTCTTTTTTGGCCCTTTAATTAATAAGTCGTGAGGTATATATAGATTGAAGTTGGATGTATGGGAGACATACCGCACTAGAATATTTGAAAGGGTTTAAAAATTTATAAAATTTGCTGAGGATGATAGAAAAAGTATGTCCCTGCCGTGATAGTAAGAATATGTAAAAGTATCGTAGTTATATGGAAGTGAAACACCATTTGATTAGGCATGATTTTGACGAAGGTTATACGTGGTGGTTTTGGCATGGTTAGGATTTACTTACTAGGATGAGCACTATTGACAATGAGGGTGCTCAGGAGGAGAACATGGTAAACAATAGCGATGAGATTAATGTGGCCAGAGAAGATAGTGATGATGTACAGAATGACCCGATTGATGAAATGTTGTGTGATATACAAGATGATTTCACTAAGGCTACATACATTTTAGATGGTTTGTTCCTCGATTCCGAGAAGCCTTTGTTTCCGGGATGTAATAAGTTTAAAAAGTTGTCTGCCATGTTTATATCATATAATTTGAAAGCAAAGAATGGGTGGAGTGACGAGAGTTTCACAGGGCTACTAGAACTTTTAAAAGACATGCTTCCCGAGGATAACGAGCTTTCTAGCTTGACCTACGGGGCAAAGAAATTGTTGTACCCGTTGGGTATAGAGATTGAGCGGATACACACATGTCCAAATGATTGTGTCTTGTACCAGCATGAGTACAAGGCCTTGCATGTGTGCTCAAAGTGTGGGGCGTCACGGTATAAGAGAAATGACAGCCACGATAAACGTGCGGATAAGAAAGGCCCTGCGGCAAAGATGTTATAGTATCTGCCCGTAATACCTAGATTCAAATATTTGTTTGTGAATGCCAAGGATGTGAAGAAACTGTGGGGGCATGCTAATGGAAAGAAAGAAGACGGAAAGCTCAGACACCGGGCCGGTTCTCCCCAGTGGAGAAATATAAATAGGATGTTTCCTGTATTCGATGTGAAGATAGGAATCTTAGGCTTAGACTATGTACAGATGTAATGAACCACACGGTAATATGAGTAGTTGACATAGCACTTCACTGGTTCTACTGATGTGTTACAATCTTCTGCCTTAGTTGTGTATGAAGCGGAAGTACATAATGTCGTTGTTGATTACAGGGCCTAAACAGCTGGGAAATGACATATTGTGGAACGAAGGTGTGTTAGTGCTTGATGCATACAGCCGGATGCATTTCACACTATGTGTTATGATTTTTTGCACTATAAATAATTTTTCAGCATACGGTAACTTGTCAGGTTATACGACCAAAGGCGCCAAAGCTTGCCCCGTTTGCGAAGATGAGACGATTGATCTTTGGTTGAATAACTGCAAGAAAAATGTGTTCATGAGTCATCGGATCTTTCTTCCACCTGACCACTCGTATCGAAAGAAGAAAAAGGCTTTCAATGGGCGAATTGAGACTCGAGTTGCCCATTTGCCATTAACGGGAAAAGATATTTATGAGAGGGTTAAAAATATTAATGTCGTGTATGGTAAAACTTCGAAGCCTCCACAGAAGAGTTTGTGAAAGAAGCGATCTATATTCTGAGATTTACTATACTGGCAGCATTTGCAAGTTAGGCACTGTCTAGATATAATGCACGTGGAGAAAAATGTGTACGATAGTATCATTGGAACGTTGTTGAATATTCCAGGAAAGACAAAAGATGGTGCCAAACTTGGAGCTGGCCCATTTAACTAGGCCCATTTGGAATTAACGTATTTACCTGGCACTCTCCCTTTCCATCTCTTTGGCAATCCCTAATTCCTCTTCTCTTAATCAACCGACCATCACCACTGCTCGATCGTCCGGCCATTCCGTCCCTGAGGAAAACAATACCGCCCAATCATCCGAAAATCTCCTCTTCCCTTTCCCGAAATATATGGCCTCTCAGCTCCAGCTTCTTTCTTCCCTCTTCAACTTGTTTCTTCGCTACTCACCCTCTATTGCCTTATTTCTTGTAGTGTACATATATACATAAAAAAATAGTACCTGAGGCACCCCAGCCATGGCATTGTAAATTCCTTTAACGGCTCGATTAGTTAAAGCCACTTGCTCAATAGGCCCCATCACATTTGATATTGCTAGGCTTGAATTCTTTAGAGCTTGTTTGATCCTATTTATTCGAGGAATTTATAATGAGGAGAGAGGTATAACGTATATTGGAAATGTAAAAAAGTGTGAAATATGTGGTTGTAATTGAGCAGTTGTCAAATCAAATGTTAAATCAGTGGTAGGTAAATTTATAAATTGGGAGAATAAATGGTATCAAACAAGCTCTTAGTGTGCCATGGATGTGCTTCGCCGTTGCCTGTCACATACATTATGACAACGATAGATATATTCACCATCAAGTTCAATAATCTTGGTGGGCCTATATGTACATTTATGATATGCAAAATTTGTACAGGCCCTCAAAACTTGTCATTTCAAGAAAGATGTGACTAGAGACATTTAAATAAATATAGGGAGGATATAAACAAATTACGTTCACATAGATTAATTCCAATAACCCAAATCATGAATATTGTTAATATGCAATATATGAAATAATGAGAATACGACATTTTGTAATTAGGAGTTTGGTACCTCAGAACCTCTAACTTTTGTCGTGATGTCGAGAGGCTGACCGATTTGGTAAACTGAAGCAGAATTTCTTTGCCTTTTGTTCAGTTTTTGTGCTATCTTAACAAATTGGACTGGGTTGTTTAACTCAGAGTCAGTCAGTTTGGGTATGGGAACTTGTAAGAGCGAGCAATGGCGTAGCTAGCCGATAACAAATCCAATTAGTGCTTCATATCTACAGTATTTCTCAATAACCTAATAGCAAATTAGATCGGAAGAGCGTCTTTAACACGCCTTCACAAACAAAACCAGTAACCAAGTTATTCAATAGCTCATGTTTTAATACCTTTTTGATTTCATACTGATTACAATCTACTTACACAATCAAATTTTTAGCCTTTCCCTTTAATTTCAGTAAAAATTTCACTTGCACAAGTCTTAAAAGACTAAAACTAATGTCAAAATCCATAGTTCCTTCTTTAATTCCTTTAATTTTACTTCCTTTAATTCCATATTTAAGTTCTTTCTCAGTAAAAATTTCACTTGCACAAG
>CAVNYN010223917.1:0-47895 GCA_963692815.1 Nyctanthes arbor-tristis | reverse complement strand
TGCTGATCAAGTACACAGAAGAAGAAATACCATGATTTTATTAATAGATATTGTTTTCACAGAGCACATAGGTGTATTCAAGAGAGCTAGAGCTGTATGTACAAAAATAAACACACATGCACAAGCACGTGAGCGCACAACCAGACACGCAAGTAGCTGTATATATTTGTATGGGACATAACAGAAGTAGCTTCTGTTTTCGGGTCTAAATCCTGAAATGAGATATTTGAATATTTTCCACATCAAGTTTCCTGAAGTTACTGTATGCTCTATTGGCCAAAAACTCGCCCCAGTTATAACCCTTGTACTTGGCAGGGTTTTGCTCATTTACCAGCTCCTCCAGAGGTTCCACCCATGTGGAATTTACTGGATTCAGGAAGAATGGAATTGAAAATCTTTCCTTCTGAGAATTGACCATCACCCTGTGTTCCACACTTTCACACTTATCGTTGCTCCAGACCTGTATAATAAACACATAACAAGTGACATTAGGAAACCATATGAGACTCCCACTCTCAGGGGTATCCTCTGCCACCAAATCCTAGACACCAATAGGTGACAATAGCCACTTCCCCTCATTATAATTATAACTAAAAGCAGAGGGCGTCGTTTTTTTTTTTTTTTCTCTCTCCCTTTTTTCCTCCTTTTTTCGGGGGAAGAGGGGAGGGGGTTTCCATTTCAATCTAACCAAATATGGGTGTTGAAATGGGCAAAAATCAAATTGCAAAGTTCAAATGTGACACCTGGAGCATGTCAGCAATGTTGATGATATACGCATTAGGAGTAGGTCTGACAAGAACCCACTCTCCATCTGTTTTCCTCTTCACTTCAAGTCCTCCAACATCATCCTGAGCAAGAATTGTCAAGGTATTTGGGTCCTTGTGTCGACCAACACCTAGTACTAGATGAGGAGCAGGGCATGGTGGATAGCGGTTGAGCCTGATAAAACTAGCATGATCCTCGAAGAAGTCACTGAATCGAGTTTTTGGCAAGCCTAAGCTCAAGGCAATGAGTTCAAGTAACTTGAAAGCTAGTTTTAACATTTCTTCAGCATACTCTTCACAGGCCTCCCTGCAAGCATTTCATTGAAACCAATACGTCAAATTATGTTAATGGAGTAATAAAACCTTTCCAGGGCTATATGTCGGGATTTTTAGACTGGGAAATTATCGCCCGACAGGCAACACAATTCTTTCTAAAAATTGGAGAAATAAAGGGTAGATTGTCACGTTCAACCACAACTTTCCTACTATATAAGCCGTGTAACAGTAGCTTTATCGCAGACCATATTTTTGGTATTGCAGTTTGTCTTTCTCAAGATCAGGCGTAACTAAGCTTAATCGGTTGATTAAGTAGCACTATAAATCTACAAATATCAATGAGTGAAAAAACTACTGAATATTTCATCGGATCTGGCTCAATCCAAACGAGACTAACCTTAATTCAGGAAGTTCTTCAGGCCACTGATTCATCAACAGGTTTAGCTCTTTATCACTGGACTCCTGAGCATCTGATATAATTGTTGGTTTCTTAAGAATAAAATCAAAAACCTCTTTCCAGTCCCTGACATTTTTAGTATGCTCAGTATCATAATACCCCAAAGGGTTGACTTCATCTCTACTGACCTTCTTCTTCTCCTCTTTAGACAAAGCAAAAAATTTCCTTGCCGCTGATTCAATCCTTTCACGAGACTCTAATGGCACCCCATGGTTGATTACTTGAAAGAACCCCCAGTTCTCACAAGCATAGCCTATCTCAGCTACTAAACTTGAAAAGTCAGCATCAGTGCCAGAAGAATTCAATAGTGAGAGATCGATTAATGGGATGCCCTCAGCTTCAGTGATATCAAGTTTAGGCTGGTGTTCAAGTGCTTGGATGAACGCAGGATCCACTTCTCCCATGGCTGGATTGTTTCGATAGTTTGATAATATCACTTCCAGGGAACAGTATTAAGATGGCATACTTAATCAACAATATATATTATATAGTTTTGTTATAGATACTTTGTCAATTAGTCACAGATACATTGAACTTGGACACATTACAGAAACCTAATGCAAGTATTTTTGTCAGCTTCCCTTGAGTTTTCAAACACAGGACACCCAACCAGCATTATTTAATAGCTTGTTCAATCCAGCTTAAATTTCGCTTAAGAGTTGGTCAACAAGCAAAAATTCATACCCGCCTCATATTTCCCTGAAAATTTTTTATTTATTATTATTTTTCTCTTCAAGGTTCCGTAATCTATCAACTACTTCACCACAAATTCATCCTCAAACAAGCTAAACTAAGCAGACCGTAAATAATGTTTATAGTGTGCAATCTGACATGCCAAACATACTTGATAGTTGTCCTTGGATTGCAAATTCAGAAGATCAGATTTTCATAGCTTTTAAATTTATTGAATTTTTTGCGCCTCATGAATGCCAACTATCCACGCTGTTTTTTCTGTATTTTTAAATTGCACTGCATTGTACTTCAAATTTTTTTTTTTTTTATAACAAAAAGAGCACCTCATAATGGCTATTCAGTTTCAACTGAAGAGAAAATTTAACCAGTGAAAATCAATGCATTTCCAATTTCATTGGATGGTGAAGAAGTGAAATATTCACTTTATTGGCAAAAATACTGATGATGCATTAAGAAGTGAAATGAACTGTTGTATTCAACTAATGAAAAGAGATTTTAAAAAATACTAATAATAACAGGCTGCTTCCCTATGACAAAATATAAAATATAAACAGAAATGACAAAATACAAGCTATCATTCTAGAGAAAACATACAGCAGTAGCACCATGCAATTCTCCAATTGCCCCCAATGGACACCACTACGGAATTGCGCTTACTGGAGGTACGGTACAGCAACACTTGGCCTCAAGCTGCACGACGGTAACCGTCAATTGTTTGCATCATGTCATTCAATTGCGCAACAACATATTCCAGTTTCTTATAACAAATCTCGTTTGATATTCTTGGAACATAGTCACACTTCTCAAAAGGACGATACTCGCAGGCACTTTTGATTTCCTCTCGCAGGGTCACCTGAATGTCCTATAACAAGATAGCCCAAACCGATTAAAGAAGGTAAACTAACTATCTCCATTAAGTTCAGACTCCAACATTGCACAAACCTAAAATCCTAAATCTTAACTTTTTTTTTTTTTTTTTTTTTGGGTATAAGCTGAAAATTCATCAATTGAAATCAAGAAAGTAGCGACCTTGATTAATTGCATGAACTCACTGCAGTGACTAGTGACGATTTCCTTTCTGGGGCCACTAGGGCTCGCCATTTCATCCATCACTCCTCCAGCAAGCTCCAATACTCTTATTATTCGCTGAGATTAACAGAAGGGTATAAACTAAATGCTTCGTTGAACTTAATAATCCGGGTCATTTGATGGAAATTACCTTTTCGACATCCTGGAGTCGCTGTAGAGAGGTTGTTTGGCTCTGTGAATCCATGGCGAGGAATTGCGATTCCGGGTTGACTCGATTGCCCAGACCTTAATTTGCTTTGGAGACCGTCCTGTACTAATATAACAATCCGCAAAAGACCACCCAGGAATTTAGTCCCGATCCGTGTCATATTATATGGCACTATATCATACCATATGATTAAAAGGTGTACATTGAGACATAATACATGAAAAATCACAATTATGTGACGTGTACATATAGTGTTAGATCAATTTTACCAAAAAATTAACAGTCCCATTTTCTTACAATAGGATTATTTAGTTAGATACACATATAGTAAGAGATTATTAGACAAATCATATAGAATTGTCCTGTGGTAAGACAAATCATTTTCAATCAATCTAACTCTACATGTATATTCATTGATGTAATTCCGCAAGACATATAGCGGGTGATCTTTTTTATTGTGCTTAGAACTGAATGGGATTAGATTACGTAGGATATAATTAATCGACTTCCCCAGGGGCTCTCTCCCTCCAAGGCCAAAAAGTCCTAACTGGTTGTAGTCTTTATAGCCATTCTTCTTTCTCCCCGTTCTTTTATTTAAATCATCTTCTTTTCTCCCCTTATAATAGCAAGTCTAGCGTGAGGGAAGAAAGTTAAAAGGGCAAAAAAAACTAAGAGGAAAAAATCAGAGAGAAAACATATTTTCAAATAATGTATAGGGAAAAAACTCGGGTGGATATTAAAGGATCTTGGTTATCTTTTAAAACTTTTTTGCAAATTATTTTTGTTAGGAATTGGGGTTCCATAAGAAATTGAGATTCCATCCCAAAAGATTAACCTTTCAGGTGGAGTAGCCAAATTCCTTATAAACTTATTACTTTTCCCATATTTAACCGATGTGGAAGTCGTTCGCACTTTTTTCCCAACAATCCTCCCTTCGAAAGAAGAACCACATGATCTTGACCACATTTCAATTAATAGTCCATCCATATTTTCTTTGCTATTTTTTCAATTAATAGTCCATCCATCTTTTCTTTGCTCTTTTTTAAGGCTCAAACCATCCAATGCCAGTGTCACCTCCTTACATGGACACAACCGCCTTGAGTGCCTCCCATAGATTTTTCCTACTATCATGATTCAACTTTGAGACCCACTTCCTCGGTTCGCCACTATCTAGGGTCTTGTACACACACTCATATGGTTAAGTCTAGGTCTGGCTCTGGTACTACTGTTAGGAATTGGGGTTTCATAAGGAATTGGGGTTCCACCTTAAAAGGTTAACCTTTCAGGTAGAGTAGTCCAATTCCTTATATACCTATTACTTTTCCCATATTTAACTGATGTGGGATTCGTTCGTACTTTTTTCTCAGCAATTTTGTTATCACTTTTTTTTTAATCGTGTGCTCTTCCGATCTTTAATTTTTTTCAAACTTCCCCCATACATTAATTAGTTTTATTGAGCGTTTGGATTTTTTTCTCACATTAAACTTGCTCTAACATTTCAATTGTATAGTCAGTATCCACTATAGTAAAGAGAGGCTTTCTTTCCAACTGTGTTCATCCACATCGCCATTCTTCCTTTATTCTATTATTCCAATCATTTCCTTTCTCCTCATATGGCATTCTAATCTTACAGATCGGAAGAGCACTGAGGTAGACTACAAGAATTAATATGTGAAAATTTTCTGATTGGCTGGTGAGATGAGGTAGCGTGATAGAAAAAATCAACATAAATTCCCTTGTTGCCAATTCTTCTCTCGTTCTGCCATCTCATAAATCAACATGTATCCCCCAATTGCACATCCTCGTCCCACTCCGCCACTTCCTCCCCTACTGTCCAGACCCCAGTTGGCTCACCCCGAGCTATGCTACTCACAAAAATAATTTAGCATCATATGTATGACACTATATAATGACATATATAGTCATGTGTCGTATATTAATGCGCACAACATAGTTATAGTTTTTCATATAGCGTGTTTCAGTATACGTCACATTGTCACGCCCCCGCTAATTTTACAATATTTTCAAATACCTTATATTGATTAATAAATTCCGTAGTGGAAGCTTTAATACAAATAGCGAGGACGAGACGTACAAAACAAACCAATAGCTTTTGGCTTGATAAAGCTAATTGCTTAAACTAACAAATTGTTATATTTTAAAGAATCATTGCAACTCGGTTGGCCAATAAAATGCAAAGAACTCATCAAATTATATTAATAGGTATTTTTTCATTGATTACCAAAACGAGCAAAATTAAATCTTCACATTATTGGAAAGTTATTATACTAATTCCAATTGATTATCCAAGTATCAATTATGTTGTCAATAATCAAGTTCTAGCTCACGACATTTATGTGCATAACATTTTTACAATACTTCAAATACGATTACATTGCCACGTTTCAATTTTTTTGTCATTTAATTGAGTGACAACTCTCAACTTTGCAATTTGATACAATTATATTATCACATTCTTTTTCTTGGTATTCATTTGGGTGACAAGTCTTGTAATTTTACCATTGATACAATTCAATTCGATTACTGGTCATGATCTTATAACCTTTTAATTGATGCAAATACAAATTACTCTTTCATTTTTATCAAAATGACAATTATATTGCATAATTTGTTTATAAGATTTTACAAGATGTTACACACATGGTCATATGACGCCATGTGATATCATACCATATAGTATTAGATTAGGACTAATACTGCACATGCTTCTTTTGTACTTACAAGTTACCGGCTATAAAAAAAACCTCATTTACAAATTAACATCCATGATATGCGCATGTGATGCTAAGAGAATGGTTCCCCCAAATGTTCAAAGCGCAGTCTCGTCTCAAAGGTTCACATATCACATGTTGTGGCGTCAATAAGTAAGCTATTACAGGACGTCCTAACTAATGAATAAACATCATGCCCAAGACAAAAATGGCCGGGGATTTGACAAGATATTTGTCATTACATTAGCAATTAGTTATCAGTTTACTAGCGGTTGCTAAAACCTCTAATCACTCATTTGGCCAAGGCATCTCAGACATGTCTCATTCTATTTATCTACTGAGAGGTGCTTAATAGCAGCACAAGGTGCATCATGAAGAAAACTAATTACAAAAATTATGAGAGTTCAATTAATGTTTGTCAGAGACGTAAAAATTCAATGCAGGTGGCGCGGTGTGGTTTTGTGCTTCTTTAGGGTAGAGGGTAGGGCCTGACATTTTAAAAGCCCTGAGCGAATTTTTTATTAGGAGCTTCTAATCATACATAATACTAAAATTATATATAACAAAGATCGTGTATATAATAAATTTAACTAAAACTATTAAAGAACTTATATACAATGAATATTAAATATTTATTCATTTTTGAAACTAAAACAACAAAATCACAATAAAAATTTCAAATTTCTTTGCTCTTTTACCATTGAAGGAAAAGGAATTAGTTTCAGAAAATAAATGCTTACTTTAAATTGAATTATTGAATAAATATCCTAAGTAAATGTGCCTAAATGTGCAAAGAAATTAGAATTTGAGCCTTACAAAACTTTTTTTTTTTTTAAAGAAAATTTAAATGGGCCTTCACTTCATCTTTCGGGGGGCCCTAGGCGACCGCCTAAAAGACCTAGCCTCAGGCACACTACTGTGCCAAGAATTTGACCTCTTTGCAAAGTAAGATGTAGAATAAAAACCTTCATTGTATCATGAGATGAAATCAATTAGAAATCGTTCAAATCGTTCACTTGGGTCTGGAAATTTATTTTATACATAGAACATAAGCTTACACATGAGATTCAAAGCCATATAAAGTCTTCTACGTATCATACTTGTGAGTACGTGGTTATCTAGACTTTAATAAGGATATATCCTACATAACTACTTAACAGTTAATCTGGTGTAAAGTGTAACGCGTCTTAGATATGTCTAGCTCGGGTATGTATGCGGAATATGAATAACTGTTGACGCAGAAACCCGAGCACTCTTGTCACGAGACAAACAATCCACTAACATAGATAATAGTTTAGTGCAGCTTGAAATACTTAGTGATATCGCAATATACACTAAACATTCAAAAGGAAAAACTTATAAAAGAAACTCCCTTCTTTATGCCTTTTGACATATGACAAAATGCGTTGCTCTTTTTCTGTCGCTATCGCGCTCACACGGGAATGTACATCAAGCTTTTTAGAGAATACCTGAACTCATCGTGGGAAACAAGACCTCCTAAACATCTTCAATCTTGTGTGAATCGTCCCTCACACATATATGATCTCTAATCAATACACTATGTTGGGTTTGCCAAACAAACACGGTTTGAATACGTTGAAGTCCGAATGCAATATTAAATCTCACTGGGCATGGCAGTGTGTTTGCCTCTTTCTCGTATCGAGTGTTGAAGAATAATTTACACGAAAGGCTCGGCTCGTCAAGTCGTGGTGTAGAGAGTCGTTTTTGCAACCTACAAGAGAGTAACATATATATAGAGTAGTCTTTGAATCCTTGCACAAGTCAAGACTCAAAGTTACCATTTACATGTAGCAAACAAGAATAAGGCAAGTTAGAATTCTATTATACTATAAATACAAAACTTTCCTAATTCTAGTAGAACTTATCATGCAAGAAGTTTAACCTAATTAAATAAGGTAAGTAGAATGTAACACAAATTAGGAAACTTAAGAATATGCATGAGTTCGAAATTCTTGTGACAATGTACACATGCCCTAACATTATCTTTTCGGCCAAGACACAATAAATTTGCATGCTTAAAATATCACACATAAAAATGTTATGCAAATTATGTCACAAATATTTTCACACTTAGCAAAAATTAAGAATGTCAATTTACAAAAGATTTTGTACTAACAATCTCCCAAAAGGAATACCAAATTGTCCACACATTATTCATGCTAGATCAAATAAAGGGTTTGGCACCTAGAAAATATTTGCCAATGCCATAATCAGAATACAGTGTGTAACTATACTCCCAAGAGAACTGCTCTAATTGAGAATAAATTTCAGAAACAAATAACTGTTATAGTTAATTTGGAAACAGAAAGAGGCAGGAAACAAAATAACAACATTTTAAGCTAAATATGATGGTACCAAGAATTGGAGTAAAATATAAAACTAACCGAGCCCAGAACTAGGATTGTGAAGAAATTCAAATATTGTGCATGTGACAGGAACCAATGCTCAATTTGGTCAAGATGGGCACACATGATTCCATTATCTTTTGTGGAGGAAGCATCAATTTGTACTAAGGCACCGATCTCTTTTACCACCTGAAATCCTTGCTGCATAACCAACAAGATGTGCAGGACCTTAGTCCATCAAGACGTATCTCGTTAGCTTTTTAAAAAAGAAAAAATAAAATAAATAAACACTAGAATCTAGTATACTTGTATCCATCTTTTGCTTTCTATTTGAGATCGGTAGGCCGTCCAATGTCTTAAAAAGCTATTAGGATACAGTAATCATCATAGTTATTATAGGATCCACCGGGTTTAGTTTAATGTTTTTGATTTTATTACTCTGAATTAAATTTATCTGTTGCACAAGTTTACCTCTAATTAGAAACAAAGACTTGTCATTGCACAAATCCTTCTCTTTCTGCCTGTAGTATTATTTATATGAATGGAAGATATGGGATAGCTTAAGTAATATTACAACTAGTTGTTTAGCCTATACGAGGAACGGAGTAACCGGAGACAAATAGAAACATCGAAAAAATGGTGCGAAACAATGGCTGAAGAGAAACATCCATAGAGAAAATCTCATTTCTAGATATTGTGCTTGACAATATCAAGTATTAATACACAGCCACACAGGCCTCAATTTTCCTTCCTTTTTTTTTTTTTTTTTTTTTTTGCCCTACGGAAAAGGGGACCAAGTTAGAGCATTAATAAATTTCCCACTGCTAAAGATATGATGAACAACACGTGTTATTGCATTAATATTTAATTTTTCCAACCAGTAATAAACAAACATATGAACCACCCCACCTCTAGTCTTTATAAATTGAGTCAATAATAGGAATTGTGAGACGGTGTACTCAGAAAGAAGGGAGGGCAAAGACCATCTGTTTTTAAGTCTTGTAACGTCAGCTTAGCAAGAAAAGACTTCAGCAGGATTTGAGGCGTTGGGAATGAAGTGTGGATTTCTGCGTTCTTGCAAAGAAGATAAAGAGAGGTACAAGGAAGCTAAGCTTGATTTCATGGACGAGGCGATTTAGGCATTAAAATCAAAACTTCGTATGATTGAAGGAGAAAGAAAAAAGCTCGGGACTTAATCTACAAATAGCAGTTGCCAATTTGCCATACACCGTCATATGCTCTTAGGAAGTGAGAACCTCTTTTGTGTTCTAAGCATTAAAACATTATCCAAATGCTTGAATTTAGTTTAATGTTTGCAAATTCAATTCAAGCAAGGTATATCTCAACTTGTCGATTTCTAGAGACAGAGTATATAGTGAAATAAAAGGAATGGAAATTCTCCGTTACAAGACAATCTAGACAGAGATGATTTGCGAAGTAGCTCATCCTAGAGATCCCCCATACTGTTTATCCATCTTTAAAGACAGCAAAAAAAAGCTCAAACTCAAGCATGTGCAAATATACTAATCTTCAAATCAGTAGAAATTCATTTTTAAGGATGAGCTTTCTAGAGGTCAGATGGACAAACTTACATCATCACCAGCATCCCCATCCCCCTCAACGTCATTATCCCCATCCTTCTCTGGAAATATTCCCCACTTTCATCTTCATCCTCAAGTTCCCAAAAAAATATGCAAATATATACCAATCTTCAAATCAATAGGAATACATTTTTGAAGAATGAGCTTTCTAAGGGTCAGATAGACAAAAACTTACTTCAGATTGTGATAAACATCTTTGCACTCTTGAGACATTATCTTTGCTATCACAATAATCTTTGGGATTCTCTCTGGCCATTGTTTCGCTAAGTGGATTAGAAAGGTCATGTGCCTTCTTCAGAGACATCACTGCTTCAAATGAAGGGCATAAAGACGCTTTAAAAGACTTGCGTCTTCCTTGAGACTCTATGTGCTCTCTTTCATTCAACTTACACATGGCATATAGATAATTTTCCTGTGAAAATGTTTAAATACTATTTAATAGTCGTATTTAATGTAACTAGTAAATTATTACAAAAACAACAATGGTTACTTGAATGGATGACTAGAAATGTTTAACTATGTTAATAATGGTAATTTAGCTAATAAACTAGTGCGAAAACAAGCATTGGTACCACAATAGACGTGGCGTCAGACACAAGTACTATTGTGCAATGCATTATCCCACTGCCCAAGTTGCTTATAGCATAGAGTGCCGAAACAACAGAGTTGGGCACTGAAGTTTAAGTACAAAAGACTTCTCCATAGCCTACAAAATGGAAAAAGAGAAGTCACAGCCTCACAACTCCATTTTAAATAAACTTCAAACACTAATTCTTAAAAAATTTATTTCTATTTTTAAACAAAAGAGTTTGCAAACGAGGTAGGGAATGAACATTTGTCTACTCTCTCGCAGCCTCATCAAACTTGTCTTGTTTATATAACATATCTGCAATACAATGATGTCTTGTTTATACAGCATATCTGCAATATGATAATGATCTTCTGCTTGTAGAGCCATTGCTGTTAAAACTTAAAAGAATAAAAAAGAGCCAATTGAAGATCATCATATTGGCCAAGTATCTTTCTTCACTTAGATACCTGTTGGCTTCAACTAGCTCTTTTTTGTTCTTTTAACAGCAACGGCCTTACAAGCGGAAGATCATCATCGTATTGCAGATATGCTGTATAAACAAGACAAGTTTGAGGAGACTGGGAGAGAGTATACAAATGTTCGTTCCCTACCCTGTTTGCAAGCTCTTTTTGTTTAAAAGTAGAAAGACATTTTTGAAAAATTGTGTGTTTGAAGTTTATTTAACATGAAGTTGCGAGTATGTTCTTCTCTTTTTACCTTTTTGTAGGCTATGGAGAACTCTTATGTACTTAACCTTTAGGGCTATACAACCCAACTCCGTTGTTTTCGCGTTCTATGCTATAAGCAACATGGGCAGTGGGATAATTGCATTGAAGGATTGTACAATAACACTTACGTCTGACCCACATCTATTGTGGTGCCGAGGTTTGTTTTCATAATAGTTTATTAGTTAAATTACCATTATTAACATAATTAAATATTTCTGGTCATCCATTATAGTAATTACTGTTGTTTTTGTAATAATTTACTAGTTAAATTAAATACAATTATTAAACAGTATTTAAACATTTCCACAGTGAAATTATCTCTATGTCATGTGTAAGTTGAATGAAAGAGAGCGCAAAATGTCTGAAGGACGTAAGTCTTTTGACGCGTCTTTGCGCCCTTCGTTTGAAGCAGTGATGTGTCTAGAAAAGGCAAATGACCTTGCTAATCCACTCAGCGAAACAATGAGAGAATCCCAAATATTATTGTTATAGCAAAGATAATCGGCCTCAAGAGCGTAAAGACGCTTATCACAACCTGAAGTAAGTTTGCTTGTTTGAATCTCTTTCTCAATTGTATTTATTATAATTTCACCTACCACTGATTTTACTATTAATTTGACAACTGCTAATTTATAACCACAAATTTCAAACTTATATTAAATTTACACCACTCATTTCACATCATTATAAATCAATGTCAATAATAAAAATCAAACAACCACTCGTTCTTCAAAAATGTATTTCTATTGATTTGAAGATTGATATATATTTGCATACGGGTGACTTGGTGGTTGTTTCTTTTTTAGGAATCTGGGGATGAAGATCAGAGTAAGGGGAACTTTCGAGAGGAGGATGGGAATAATGACACTAAGGGAGATGGGGATATCCTAGTGTTGATATAAGTTTGCCCATCTGACCCCTCGAAAGCTCATTCTTTAAAAATGAATTTCTTCTGATTTGAAGATTGATATATATATATATTTGCACAAGCTTGAGTTGAAACTTGTTTTAGCTAGCTTTAATGATGGATAAGGATAAAAGTGTGGGGATCTTCATGATGGGCTTGTTCGCAAATCATATCTCTGTCAGATTGTCTTGTAACAAAGAATTTCCATTTCTTTTATTTCACTATATTGTCTGCCTGTATCTAGAAATTGACAAGTTGAGATATGCCTTACTTGAATTGAATTTGTAGACATTAAACTAAATTCAAGCATTTGGCTAATGTTTTAATGTTTAGAACACATAAGAGGTTCTCACTGCCTAAGAGCACATGACCATGTGGAATTGGATGTTTCTTCAAATGGCAACCGCTGTTTGTGGATTGAGCCCTTGACGACATTAAAAAAAGAACGAGAAAAAGAAAGCATATTTTCAATTGTACTAATCAAGCACCCAATTTCATAATGTTTGGTTAAAAGTCAATCAATTAAAAAAGTTCTCTGAATAAGCATTTTTTTTTTGGGTAAGTTGTTCTAAAATTCACCAACCGTTTGAAAGAAGTATAGACACGATACATATACATTGAGTTGGATAATATTGGAAAATATAGCACTTCCAAGAATGAAGAAAAGAAACATAAAGAAGAAAATAACTCCGAGATCGGAAGAGCATCACAAAAATAAAAGGACATGCTTGTAAAATTATAAAGCATCCTGATGAAATTCAAAGGTTCTAATTATTGCAAGCCATCATAGAAAAACTCATGTCACATAGCTATATGATTCCATCAAAAAATAGAACAGAATATTGATATTTTATACATATAAGACACAAAGCATAAAAGATACTTGTCACATATATATGCATGAGGGAAAAAGGGTCATTCCAATATCTAATAATACTCTACTAAATATTGTAAAAATTATGATTGGGCAAGGAACTGTCACGAAAAAAAATCTTAATTGTGCAAGTTTCTTCTTCACATTTCACAATATTTGTAAAATTTAAAAAAAAAAAAAAGGAAAAAGAGAAGGGAAAATAAATCAGCAAGGATTACAGAAGAGAATAAAGGAAAGGGAGCAAGCATAAAAACCAAAATTACATATTTTGAAAGAAAAAAAGGAAAAGAAAGAAGAACGGAGATGATTTAGAGGGCAGACCTTACTTGTGTAAGCTTTTTCGCCATATTCAATAACATAAAATTGAAGATACAAGTACACTGAAATTCCACCTGCACGAGTTAATAGAAACAGTCATCAAGTGAACCGCGGGATTAAATGCTACTTAGACCCAGAAGGCTAAACTAATAAAAAAAAAGAAAAAAAATTCAATTGGATAATGAAAATAATAATGTTCAAATTAAAAAAGTCTCGAATTGAACATACCTGGAGTTGGAGGATCGAGTTATGCATTAAGAAAATATAAAGGCAATTCAAAAAGCAGTAGAAGTTAAAGAAACATTTTTTTAGAGCTCCATTTTCATTAATTACTCCCTGCCCTAGCTGCCTAATTTTTTAATTCATGTCTACCATTTACGGATAAGGCAATGTCAAATTATGCAAACTAAAGGTCAGAAAACTTACTAAAAGGGTGTAAGTTCAGTGGTCCTATTTCTGTATACAGCCCTGGTAATTTCATAGGTGTTTTCAAATCATGGATTTTGTGTGTCTTCATGTCAAAACTCAAAAGGAAAACACCATAAACATTTAGACTAACCCACTCCTGAGTAAAAATATTCTCACATTCCGAAAAAGAAACTTGCATGGTAGACATGTAACAGAACAAGGAGGATAATCCTGTAAATCTCATAAGCTGTCCAAATGCTAAAATCTCTTGGGGAAAAATGAACTCACTACAGGAAAAGTCCCAACCAAAATCTACGATAATTCGAGCATAATTCAAGCTTTAAAAAAAAAAAAAAGTGAAATTCACTAGACAAATTACTCCTCGAATCATAACACTTCTACAAAAAACAAAGTATAAATAAAACAATTCCATTACAAGACTTGTGGTGTAAATTGTAAACATGTGGGATCAATAACCCTACATGCTGAAATATCCACCAAACTGAATACATAGAAGAAAGGGAGAAAAAGGAGACAAATAATAAGCTGGAAATCTTCACTTACTTGTTAGAGCTTTCACTCTCAGCCTCTCATTCTCCTCTTGAATTTTGCAAGTGCCTCATTTTCTTCAACTTCAAACCCAAGGCAGAAAACGGAAAACTCAATACTCTATTAAAAAAGAAGTGATGCTTAAAAGAGTTTAGCGGTATATAGGAAAAAATAAGATAAACCTGAATTGCTTCTTTGTTTATCCATGGACATCCTGAACCAGAGATGCTGCTTCCTTTTCCCTGATTGTTTCTTCAATTCTTCACTGGTTTGTTAACAGACCAAAACCAGATAATCTGGCTGCTTTTTTATGATTAATGTTTTCCTCCTCACCCCAAAATTCTATCTAAAAGTTAAAACTGGTTGGACCATAGAAATTATTAAAACTTGGGTAATGCATTAGACACAACCATTCATATAACTTTTGGGCATTCCTTTAGAATCAAGATTCCTTTTACCCCTCAAAAGAGAGATTCAAAGAATACAATAGTACTGTGGAGCTGCTTTCTTTCTTATAGAACAGTCCCATTAATCGTTTTCATCCTTATGATGATTTTACATCCCATTCAAAGCAACAAAGATTAAAAAATCTACATCAAGAAACCAAAATATGATTGAAAAAATTTAATCTTTCAGATAATTTGAGTTAAATGACAGCTCAATCAAGTAGATCTAACAATTTCATATCCCTTAAACAGACCACACTAATTGTTTCGCTAACCGCTAATCATGACTCTAATTAAAATACATACAAATCGAGCAATCTAAACAAAACCTACGAGCCAGCATCGCATAGCACCACATCTACACATTTCCAATAAAGTAACTGAATTTACAGCATACAAGTAAACAAACACAGACCAAATCAAGAAAACAGAGACAGGAAACACAATCAGATCAGAGTAGAACCTGATGGTAAAATGAAAATTTCGCAACTCGGGCAGATCTAAATTGAATTAGCTGAAATGATTCACGCAAGAAAACTGCAAATCCAAGAATGCCTAGTAAATGAGCGATCTTATTTCCTACGAATGAATTTCGAGGGAGAATAGGCAGAGACAGAGTGAAAAAGCAATCTGGTTTTGTCAGATAAAGGAGCAGCAACAGTTGGGTGGGAATGTGAGTCCTATTTTGCCGCCGTACACATGGCACCTATGGCACATGGACGGATGGCACTCGATCAATGTTAGAGCTTGTTTGATTCTATTTATTTGAGAAATTTATATTGAGGTGAGAGGTAGAATATGTATTAAAAATATAAAAAAGTGTAAAAGATATGATTGTAAATGAATAATTATTAAATCAAATATTAAATTAACATTAAATAAATTTATAAATTGAGAAAATAAAAGAGATCAAATAATCCTCGGTCGGGAGAGCGTTGTGGTGAGTGGGTCATGAGAATGGACGAAAAAGTCAAGGAAGGGCCAAAAATAAAAATAAAAATAAAAATGAAGGTGAAAATGAAATAGCCCACAAGTTGTGGCCGCAATTATGCTTGCTCATAATAATTGGCTAATTGCGTTAAAATTAAAATGTGTTTGGATAAATTTATAATTGATTTTATACATAAATGAGAGTAATGATTATATTTTATTGGATGGGTAAAAGCTCCTAAATTTGTCATATTATATTAAATAGATGGACATTTCAAATAAATGTCAGGTGTTAATTATTGTTCTCGTCATGTGTCTAGTTAAATACAATCATTACTCTCATTTATAAATACAATCAATTATAAATTTATCTAAATGGACCCTTAATTATTTGTCACACGTACATATAATGGGAATTCTCAAAACCTGAACAGTAGCCAAGTTGAGAAAACGGAGATATTCAAAATGAATAAAATACAACACATGCAACTTTTGCTCATAAAAGCTGGCTATGAGGAAGGCTATGGATACAAAGCAAAATTTGATTACAAATTTTAAAGTAAGAATTCTAACTTATGCATCTTGAAGGAAAAAAAAATTGAACTATAGGCATTTCATTTCTTGCCAAAAGAATTTGAGCTCTTTAGGTAACAATTTGAGCTCTTTGCAAAGCAATATGTAGAATAAAAACGTCCATTGACTTGTATCATTAGATGAAATTAATTAGAAACAGTTGCTCACTTGGTTCTGGAAATCCATTTTATACAAAGAACATGAGCTTACACATGAGAGCCAAAGCCATACAGAGTCTTGTATCATACAAACTGGCCATGAACACAACCTTCTCTGAAGTCTAAATCTTGAAATTATATATTTGAATGTTTTCAACATCAAGTTTCTTGAAATTACTGCGTTTTCGGGTGGCAGCAAACTTTCCTAAGTTATAACCCTTGTATTTGGCAGGGTTTTCTTTGCTTATCAGCTCCTCCAAGGGCTCCACCCAAGTGTAATGTGCAGGATGCACAAAGAATGGAATCGAAAATCTTTCCTTCTCAGAATTCACCATCACTCTGTGTTCCACACTTTCGTACCTATCGTTGCTCCATACCTGTAACTTAACAGGAGTGAACAGGTTAGGCCACCATACATATAAGAAACAGAACAAGTTCTTCAGAGAGAAATAATTACCTGGATAATGTCACCAACATTAACAATATAAGCATTAGGAGTAGGCTTCACAAGAATCCACTCTCCATCTGTTTTTCTCTTCACTTCAAGTCCTCCGACATCATCTTGAGCAAGTATGGTCAGGGCACCGGCATCCTTGTGTCGGCCAACACCAAGCACCAAATGAGGAACCGGGCATTGCGGGTAGTGGTTGAGCCTGATGTAGCTAGTATTGTTATCCTTAAAGAAGCCGATCAGTCGAGTTTTTGAAAAGCCTAAACTCAAGGCAATGAGTTCGAGTAACTTATCAGCTAGTTTTTCCATTTCTGCAGCATACTCTTCACAAGCCTCCCTGCATGAGGCAGTTGACTTGTAAAATTGTGAATATCTGAATATCCCTAATAATTCTATAGAGCTCCAATTGATTTTATACATACCGAAAGTTAGGAGGATATTCTGGCCACTGATTAATCATCTCCCTGAGCTCTTTATCCTCTGGCTCATGAGATGCAGGTAGAAATGTTGGATTCATCAGGGTAAAGTCAAAAACTTCTTTCCAGTCCCGGACATTTTTGGTATGCTCGGTATCGTAATATCCCAAAGGGTTAAATTCATCTCTGCTGACTTTTTTCTTCACCTTTTTGGATAAAGCAAAGAATGCTCTCGCCGCTAATTCAATCTTTTCACGAGATTTTAACGGCATCCCGTGGTTGATCACCTGAAAAAATCCCCAGTTCTTGCAAGCATCACCTATTTCAGCCACCACACTTGCAAGGGATGAATCATCAGTATCAGAAGAAATCAGTGGGGAAAGATCAATTAAAGGGATGCCTTCAGCTTCGATAATATTGAGCTTAGGCTGGTGTTCCTGAGCTTGAATGAATGCAGGATCAACTTCTCCCATGTCTGAATTGTTCTTTGGTAAGTGGTGGCACTGGAAAATCTGATGTATGTATCAGGATCATACACTGAACCTGGACATGATATCTTACAATGTTGGAAACCTTGTTATTTGAAACCTTGTTAGGCTATGTAATTTTGTCAGTTTGTGGCTATAATTCTAGAGTCATAATGTCCCATTTATTGTAAATGTAGATCCTTGTTAAGAGACTTCCTTATTTTTTGACAGGATTTTTAGGACAAAAATATTTGTCATATCAGATGGAACAATTTCTTTCTTTCCTTTTTTTTTTTAATTATTATATCAGTAAATGGTAAAAATATATTGATCAAAAACAGGGAATACAAGTACTCTGGGCATGCCAGACAACACAAATATGAATAATTCTATTTAGATAATATGAATATAGAGCAAATAACAAATTAGACTACGGACCTCTCGCTAAAGTTTCATACCGAACTAAAACACGAGGATACAAAGTAAACATTACTTTGTAGACATGTGTTTTAATCCGGTGAATAATAGAGTCCAAGGTCGGTTCAATATTTTAAAAAATTTTCTTGTTTCGGGATGTCCAAAAATAATAAACCGTACTAGCTAGTGCAACACAGATGGAACAATTTCTACATGTTAAACAAACGACTAAGTTATATCGTGGGATGGATTCACCAAAATCCTATTTGCCAGCAACGGGTGAAGGCAAATAGTGTTGCATCTAAAGCAGAGTGACAGTTATTGAATTTGTATCCAAACTCCAAAGATTATTTATTTACAGAACAAGTTTACATAAGACAGCCAAAGGCCAAAGCTGTATAGGAACATGAACAGAAGTAACTTCATCAGAAGTTTATATCCTGAAATCATGAATTTGAATGTTTGCGACGTTAAGTTTTTTGAAATTACTGCGCCTTCTATTTGCAAAAAACTTTCCCCAGCTATATGCCTTGTATTTGGCAGCGTTTTCTTCGTTTATCAGCTCCTCCAGGGGCTCCACCCTTGTGGAATGTGTAGGATTGAAGAAGAATGGGACTGAAAATCTTTCCTTCTCGGAATTCACCATCACCCTGTGCTCCACACTTTCGTACTTATCGTTGCTCCAAACCTGTAAATATATTCATGTCATAGAGAAGACTAGGCGACCTAGAGCACAAATTCAACAGCAAATCAACATCTCCATCTGAGACAAAGAATTTAATACCTGGACAATGTCACCAACATTGACAATATAGGCATTAGGAATAGGTTTGACAATAGTCCATTCTCCATCGGTTTTCCTCTTCACTGCAAGTCCTCCAACATCGTCTTGAGCAAGAATGGTTAAAGCACCACCGTCCTTGTGTCGGCCAAGGCCAAGCACTAAATGAGGAGCAGGGCATGGTGGATAGTGATTGAGCCTGATATAGCTAGTATTATCCTTAAAGAAGCCATTGAGTCGAGTTTTTGGCAAGCCTAAACTCAAAGCTATGAGTTCAAGTAGCTTGTAAGCTTGTTTTTCCATTTCTGCAGCAAACTCTTCACAAGCCTCCCTTCAAGATGCAAATTCATAATCATATCAAGTTTAAACACACAAAATCATGACATCAGAGCTATAATTCAGATTCAGTACCTTAATTCGGGAGGATATTCAGGCCACCTATTGGTCAACAGTTTAAGTTCCTTATCATCAGGCTCAGGAGAAGCTGGTATTGTCGTCGGATTCGTTACACAGAAATCGAAAACTTCTCTCCAGTCCCTGACATTCTTAGTATGCTCAGTATCATAATATCCAAACGGGGTGAATTCATCTTTACCAACCTTCTTCTTCTCCTCCTTTGACAAATCAAAGAATTTCCTAGCCACTGATTCGATCTTTTCGCGATACTTCACTGGCACCCCAAGATTGGTCACCTGGAAAAAGCCCCAGTTCTTGCATGCCTCACCTATCTCAGCTACTAAATCTGACAAGGCAGCATCAGTATCGGAAGAATACAACGGTGAGAGATCAATTAGAGGGATACCTTCGGCCTCGGAGATGTCAAGTTTAGGCTGGTGTTCAAGGGCTTGGATGAATGCAGGATCCACTTCCCCCATGGCTGAACTGTTTGGAGATGGGTCTAATAGTAACTATTTATTGGTAAGACTTTGTCAATTATTATTCAGATATGCATTGAACTTGGACACTATAGTTACCGCCACCAAACGTAATCAAGTTAACGTTGTCAGCTTAATTTTTGTAAGTTTCTGAAATTGGGATCGACGTAGCTGCCCTTGACTTGATCACTTTTTAAGTTATTCTTTACCGTATATAGTTCAGCATGCCAGACATGATATATTGCATCTGGATTTTAAACTCTCGGTGAAAAATGTGGTCATTTTTAATTTTCTACCATCCAAAAGATTTCCTCAAATTTTAACAGGGTTATCAGGAAAGTGACATTTTTGTCATTAAGTGGCAACATATACAAGCTGAACAAGTAGCATAATCATGTTGCCGGATAAATGGTTTAGAATCCTATTTGCACGCTTTTGACAAGAAAAAATATTGCCTCAGAAAGAATGCGATAAATTGAGCCTTGAAGGAAAACTGACAAAACTTTTGTGATCTTTGTGAAACTTTTATTTATTTATAACATACAACATAAAGCTTACACAAGAGAGCCAAAGCTGTAGGCTTGTAATTACATACATGGGTTCATACAGACCATGAACAGAAGCAACTTGTTTTAGACTCTAAATCCTGAAATGATAAATTTGAATGTTTTCAACATTGAGTTTCTTAAAATTACTGCGCTTTCTGGTAGCGAAAAACTTTCCCCAGTTATAAGGCTTGTATTTGGCAGGGTTTTCTTGGTTTATCAGCTCCTCAAGCGGTTCCACCCAAGTAAAATGTGCTGGATTTAAGAAGAATGGAACTGAAAATCTTTCCTTCTCAGAATTCACCATCACCCTGTGTTCCACGCTTTGGTACTTGTCATTGCTCCATACCTGTATAAGTTCATGTAACAAGTCATATTAGGAAACCAAATAATAATGCCACTCTAAATAAAATTAAAATCCAGGCCATTTTTGAGGAAACCTGAATTGGTGCCTATAAACTGAATACTGATCATAGTTTGCAAACAAATAGAGAGGCTTCTATCTGGGGCTTAGTTCCATAATGGATATTTATATTTGCGTATTGTGGTGCTATTGAAGCTGATACTATTTAGTGGCTGAAATCCAGGCTATCCCTGTGGGTATCAGATTGTGTATTGAGAAGAATATTAAAGCTGTTACTATTGAATCTGATTCACTGTCTGCTTGCCATATTATTCACAATATTCAGTTGTCTGAAATTCGATGTTTTGTGGTTAAGATTGATGGTTGCATTGTTCATACATGGAGGGAAGGAAATAAAATGGCAGATTGGACTGCTAATAAGGGGCATAGTGATCAAAATTTGATGATTTTTACTGAGAAGGGTCTTGAAAGTGTGTGACTGGCATTGATCAAAACTGAGCAGCAGCCAATTCCATACGTTTGGAGGATCAAAGAAACTTGTGGATATAAGTACGGTTTGCATTGTTCTTGAAAGCATACATTATTACAGCTTTTTTGATTGTATAGTCTTAGTTTTCTGGTTTTGATATAGTTTGTATAATTCCTTGTTGCATTGTTGGGAGGTATGGTTCACATGCCCCCCCCCCCCGGATTGTATATTGTATCCTTTTTTGGTGTCTCCTAGGCTTGGGGGAAAAAAACAGATGTCCAGGCCACTTTAATTCATATCCTAGAATTTTGCTTCAAGATTATCCTTAATCCATAACTAAAACAGGATAAAATGAAACTACTACTGAACCAGAACTGCTGAATTTCTAGCTTTAGATTTGTTACCTGGATAATATCCCCGACATTGATGATATAAGCATTAGGAGTAGGTTTAACAATAATCCACTCTCCATCTTTCCTCTTCACTTCAAGTCCTCCAACATCATCCTGAGCAAGGATAGTCAGTGCACCACCGTCCTTGTGTCGACCAACCCCAAGCACTAATTGAGGGTTCGGGCATGGTGGATAATGGTTGAGCCTAATGAAGCTAGTATGCTCTTCAAAGAAGCCATTAAGTCTAGTTTTTGGCAATCCTAAGCTCAAGGCAATGAGTTCCATTAACTTGTAAGCTAGTTTTAACATCTCTTGAGCATATTCTTCACAAGCCTCCCTGCAACAACACAATTCAGTTAACCATATACAATTATTTATATTATTATTGCCATATTTTATTATTACCAGGTAATATGTGAATGAATGCAGGCTCGGGAGAAGCAGGTATGATCGTTGGATTCATTACAGTAAAGTCGAAAACTTCTTTCCAGTCCCTGACATTTTTGGTATGCTCGGTATCATAATATCCCAAAGGATTTACTTCATCTCTGCTCACCTTCTTCTTCTCCTCTTTTGAAAGAGCAAAGAATTTCCTTTCTGCTAATTCAATCTTTTCACGGTAAATCAACGGCACCCCATGATTAATCACCTGGAAAAATCCCCAGTTCTTGCATGCATCCCCTATTTCAGACACCAAACTTTGAAGCGAGGGATCATTAGCATCTGAAGAATTCAGCGGGGAAAGATCGATTAAAGGGATGCCTTCAGCTTCTATGATATCAAGTTTAGGTTGGTGTTCAAGTTCTTGGATGAATGCAGGATCCACTTCTCCCATGGCTGAACTGTGTATCTGATTCTTCTAAGGTGAAGCTGAAAATGTGGTGCCCAAAATGGTATTTATTTGTTAGTAATAAATTGACAATTATTGTCATGTTCACTGAACCTGGACGATAATATTAACATGTACCACGTAATTTTGTCAGCTTGCAATTGGCAAGTTCCTGAAGCTGGAATCATCAGACGACATTATGAAAGGGGATTTTGGTCCGGGTTTTAATGTAATATTAGCCTAATGATGACTCGAACCCTTCAAGATAATATTTCTAGTGATTGTCAAATACAAATGTGATGCCTTCGGTATAACACAGAATTATGACGTTCTTGGTGATCATAATGTTTGATTTTGATGTTCACATATGATAATGAAATGATGTCACGGATGATTTATTTTATACTTGTCCCAATTATCCGAACTAGATTCCATTGTCAAAATTGAAGCACAATACAGCATACCAATGTTGACAACCACTAGTAATTTTCCAAATTCACTGGATTTAGATCATTATCTATTTATAAAACTCCTAAAAGAACACATCATCTCTTCCTCGTCAAAGGCTTAAACAAATTTCAAGTGTTATAAAGAATTCAATACAGAATTAAAATACTTGTATTAGAAGAATAGAAAGACAGCAATTGCTCAACAACCCGTGGGAAGCCTAATCTCATCCAACTTTGCTCTTCTTTTGTGCACCCAGCCGAAGAATACCCTTTCTTCTTTTATCCTGCTGTTGACGGCACCCAGTGGCCGTCGTCCCCGGCTCTTACCTCACCTGTGCAGAAATATTAGTTACAGGAAGCCTTCAACCTCGATTGTGTTGGATCTTGGCTTATGCTTGATTTACTGGCAACTGCCTCGTCAAGTCTACTGCGGACACCTATTTTCTTCCCATCGGAAAAATAAAGCAGGAAAAAGGCCCGCAAGTAGAGATGATACTTTACTTTTCTTGGAACATTGTATATTTATCCTAGGTGAAAGAAATGAAGTAACAAGGTAAACCATATAATGTACAAATAGATCTATCCAATAAGACCATCAACAGTGCAGATCTGCACTTATAGATTTAATTAAGTTTCAAGCAGTGGGTATTGTGGTAGAGAGAACAACATAGGACAAGTATTGTAGTCCGTCCTGAATTTTCCCCAGGGCTGTACGGTGATCCGCTTGCAGATTTTCTGAGAATGTATTGGCTTTCTCCTGAATTGATTTCAGAGGTTGAACTTGTGAATCAACTGTAGCATTTTTCATAGTTGCTGAATATGCTTCAGCTACATCAGATATGCCTGAGCAGCACAGTGAAATTAAAATTATGAGAAAATGCATGCAGAATTAGTAACCATACCAATCACTAGAGGTGATCAGCCACAATAGCCATGAGCTGAAAACTAGATATAACAGGCGAAGATGAATAATTTCTATATCAGACAAAAGGAATTTAAACCAGATATACCTGTGATGAAACTTCTCAAAACAGCTTCTATATTTCCAATCATTGGTTGTGTTCTCATTCTGACTATCTTGGCCCTTTCAACAGAATCCTCCGGCCAGTCAATCTTCTCTGTTTCCTCATACATCTCTTGATCTTGAATTTTGTTTGCATTGGATATAATGGATTTCCCAAGAACCAGAAGTTGAGTTACCGCACAACAGCACATTTCAGAAAGCCTCTATAAAGACACAACAAAATTCATATTAAGACGATGGACTAACCACAAGATCCAATGAAAAGAACTGTACCAATTCAAACAGTAATCATCTGCATACATGAACTCCCTCTGAATGAAGAGAATCCAGTCTCCCAGCAGATCTTTGAACTATGTCATTGGGAGCAAGTTCAGCCAGAGAACTTGTAAATCTGCAAATGCAAAGAGAAGCTTTAGTTCATTCTTGTTATCGCACATTTCAACTTCCAAAATCCGTGATAAACATTTGATAGCTGCACATCCATAATATTTTCCTTCGTAGTCATTTATTTCCTTTCTTTTTGACATTAACTTCGTTGTCGCCCTCTCATCATCATTCTGGTAATCAGAGTCTCAAACCTCAAACGTACACAATATAAAACTATTTAATTAACCAAAATATCTAGGAAGCAAAGAGAATATTTACTTTTTCCATTAATTGATATGCAAAGTATTCCACTATGATATCATATAGGTTGCAACAGTAAATTGACATCACGACAGGATGGCCTGATGGACAAAAACAAATAAATAATATTAAACAGAATACCCTGCAGCCAATTCGGCAGCTTTGCGAATACTGGAGTCATGCAAGTTCTTCAATTCGTCAAAGCTGTTACCAGTTCCAGCCTCTATGTGCTTCCCTTTTCCAGAATCGGTATTGTTCTTATCTTTAGCACCCAAGACAAAAATCTGTTGGACCTCCTTTAACTTTCCTTCATATATGGTTTTTTGTTCGGGTGAAAGCTTAGCCTTTCTTCTGTTATATAACAATGCATAATGGTTTGACAATGCCTCCAGCTCCTGTAAGTCAGCATAATATAAGAAATACAGATCTTGATTTGATCTCATTAAATTAAAAGATATAAAGAGAAAGTGACCTCCAACTGTTCTGGACCACCATAGATATAGAAACATCGGTCAAATGTGACCTCTTCATCAGTTCTTCCTTCAGATCTATTGGTATTGTCATCAACATCGATGCCAGTTTCTGCAATCAAAAGATCCATAGTTTCTTTACCAACTAGCTCAAGCAATTGCATTCCTTTTGCAGTAAAAGCTTTTCCAGTCTGTAAACATGTGGCGGATTATAAATGCTGGGAATATCTGGAAAAGAACGAAAACAAGCATTTGTACTTGCAAACCTCTAATATAGACGGTGCAACAGAACCACTTTGCTCAGGTATAGAGCTTGGTTGAATTGGTTCGGAAAAACTTGAAGCTGACTTCTCAAGCCTATAAGAGGTAGAAAGTGAAATTACTCAAGCAGCATATTACATTGCAGATATGTGTGATGAGAAACTATAACACACTAAGTAACCCTATATCTGCAAAAGATGACTTGTCCTCAGAACTTGATTTTACAGGTGAACAGACACTTAGAGCTAAGCAAATATAGTAACCTAGCGAACAAAGTTAAAAATTTTAAGTTGTCAACTTCATCGTTAAACAGAAATAAAGGGCAGGTGAAACATAAAAAGAACTAGAAGCATCAAATGCACAAATTCAAAAAAATAAGAAATATGAAAAAAAAATGTTTCCAAATAAAGAACTACCATAATCAACTTGCTGAATTTCAAATTCATAATCACAGCCTGATCAATGTCAGAAAACTGAACCTCTGCCTAGAGCAGGATTTTGGCTTAAGCCATGCTTCATAAACTTCTCATCTAGAAACAAACAAGATGACTTACAAAGTCTTTATCTAAGAAGTATTCTGGTTTTAGTAAGTATTTCCTGCCAGCCAGAGGTATGTATATCAAATGGAAATATGAAAACTAACTTAGGAATGGATTTGAATCTCCAGAATTCCTCACTTCACATCAATAAGTACCACAGCTTCCACATCATATATAATCCATTAATCCATACACTACTGGCTTCAAGAGCTGACACAAATGCCTTATATTTTCTTCAGGAACACAATCTATAGATGGGCAAGAACATTTAAAATAAACTGCATGTAGTGTGTACGTTTGAACTAAATTGGCTCCTCCTTTCCAGGCATTTCCTAATGCTTTCCAAGCACTTGAAGTAAGAGATTCTACTGAATCATCAAAAACCTTCACGCCCTGCATGTTCACAAAGAAACTGATCTGTTATCTCAATTTATAGTAATGTTGGCAAATGGAAAACTGACACATCTCGGGTGCATTTGTTAACAGGAAGGTGTTGTTAGAATTCACTCTTTAGAATGAACTTCAGGAACCTAGAATATCTAAGAATCAAACATACATGTATATGTTACTCCCTCCGTCCTGTAAAGACAGTCAGCCTTCATTTTTCACATAGATTAAGAAGTGATGTTGGAAATTTTCACTTTAAGAATATATCTCCTAATATTCCATTTCATTTACTTAATATTTAACTTTAATTATCATTTTTTGTTGATTACAATGCACAAACAACAGGGGTATATTAGAAAATAGAAATTAGATTAGAGAGGAAAATAAAGAACGACATATATTCCAAAGAAGCGTGCCTGAAATTATGTACTCTTGTAGAAAAAACACAAATAACAGGTCTTCCATTTCCACGATTACCTGGCCAAGGAATGAATCTCCACTAGCTTTCTCGAGTTTGTCTAGAGCTTCTTTACGTTTTTTATCATTCTCGTCCTCACTTTCCTCTCCAACAGCAGATGCTTCTGTACCATCCTCCTTTAAAGATTCCGAATCTTCAGCAGTAGATTGTATCTCTGTAGTAAAGCTCTTGGCAACCTCTGCAGCCTGTTATTAATAGATGATCATGAAGAAGGATATATATTCATAAATGTTTTGACATTGCAGCTTTCTCTTTTCCTAAATTGAGTAAAAAATCTAATAAAGATCAAGAGTTCATACTTGAGATGATACTAGATAATCCTATAATATGAAATTCTGAATAAAATTACCAATCAAATTTCTGATCTCGAAAACATGATCGCACAAAAAAAAGAAGAGCATTTCTCTGATATATCCTGTTTCTTCAATATACTCAGATATCACTTATCAGACACTTTTGTTACGATATATCCTGTTTCTTCAACACATATTGTTACGATAAACCTATGCCTCATCAGCATATTTATATTCTATATTTTTCTCCCAAAAATATTGTTCAAAGCTGCAAAATTACTTAAACTTCCTCATCCATTTGCCCAAAATTTTCATATGAAGCTTACTAAAGTAGGATTTCCCCCTTAAGCAGATAACTTCGTGATTCAAGATACTCGTAAAATTAGAGACGACTAATCGTTTTTCAATAGCAAAGGAGACATACATTACGAGAGATTTCTTCGGCGGCGACAGTAGCTGCTTTCTGGAGATCTGATAAATAAGATAATGGAGAAAAACCCCATCCACCCCAACCGCCGCCACCATTTTCATCTCCAACAGAAGGCTGTGCTGCCGCCGTGACTGGCACTTCCTGATTTACTTTCTCATCGGACGATGAAGCAGTTTTCTCCGCCATTCAACTCGAAAATTTTGGGAACCGAGAAATACGCCCTCCGATCTGCTTGACGTGTCTCTGAAGGCGCCTAATCATTAATGCAGCGGGGGGTTCCATCCTTTCTTTAAATAACGCCGTTCCAGCCAGAATCGTGCTTCTGTTCCCAACCACCCCCACCAAAAATAAAAGAAGGTAAAATCGTGTTATTGTGTTTTCGATGGGGTTAATTTCACAAATTGTCCCTAACCTTTGAGCTAAGTCTCGATTTCATCTCCAATCTTTGTTAAGACTCTTCACAGCCCCCAATCTTTGAAAAATTCACACAAATCTTCCCCTTTTCTACTGTTCCGTGAAATTTTTAACAAAAGGATGATTATACCCTTAAACATTTTTTTAAAAATAGTTTTAAAATAATAAAAAACTAAACCCCTCTCGCCCTCAGCCTCCGGCAGCAGTCGAAACGGTCTATTTCGGCTGTCAAAATAAGGGGTTTTACCTCCAATTTGTGTTGTCATTCTAGTAGCACAAATTCTGCAGGAAATGGCAGTGATTTCGCAACTATTTCCTGCAGAATTTGTGCTCACAAATGAGAAGGAGAATCTCCCCCAATTTGTGAACAAAAATGCTACTATAAATAGCAACAAAATCACTGCCATTTCGGGCAGTGTTGGTGCTGCCAGAAAACAGCAGCATTGTCGCCGTTTTCTGGAAGCACAAATGAGGGTGGAACCCCTGGCAGCGAAATTGAGGGGATTCACCCTTAGGGATGGCACCAGGGTGGGTTCGCGACTAGTATGCCTTCCCCCGCCCCTGCCTCGTACCCGATTCAATCTGGTACGGGGTGGGAGAGGTTCGAGGCAGGCACGAAAAAATTACCCGTTACCCGCCCCGTTAAGGAAAAAATCGTAAAAAAAAATAATAATAAAGAACAGCACGGCGGTAGAAACTTTGGGATTGGGTAGACTAGTTGAGACTTAAAGTTGAAGGGTTCTAGTTGGACAATGACAGAGACGAGAGGGGAGTTGATTTAGGAACATGGTTTGGTTTGTCTTTAAATTAGTTTTTTTATTTTAAGAAAACTCAAATTTTGAATGAATTAATTATTAAGGTTAGTTAAAAATTCAACAAAAGGGTACTAGTCGGGATGATTAAGGTTCATTATTTCCATCTTGAGTATCTAGGATCAAACCCTCACCAACTCACTACTTAGGTTTAAATTTTTTTCTAAAAAAAATAAAAAAATAAATCGTGCATCGAGTCGGGGCGGGTTGGGGTGGCTATTACCCGACCTCGACCCGATAAGACTTCATGGAGAAATCCTTTACTCCGTACCCGCCCCAATACTGAACTAGGCGAGTAATACCCGCCCCAAACCTGCGGATATCGGGTAATCCCAGTCCCGTTGCCATCCCTATCCACCCCTTATTTGTGAGTGTAAATGCCGTCGGAAATTGCAGCGAACACGGCAACGAAATGGGGGGATCCACCCACATTTGTAAGTGTAAATGCTGATTTCGCTGCCATTTCCTGCAGTGTTGGTGCTGCTAGAAAACGGCAGCAATGCTGTCATTTCTGGCAGTACAAATGGGGGTGGATCCCCCATTTATAAGTGTAAATGCTGTCGGAAATGTGCTCTTCCGATCTCTGCCATTTCCGGCGGCATTGGTGCTGCGAGAAAATAGAAAAACAACAGTAATGCTGCCTTTTTTGCCAACACAAATGGGGAGTGACCTCCCCTCCAAAATTTGGCTGCTAGAATGGACCGTTCCGGTAGTCGGAATTGCCGGAGGGGGCGTGGGGTGGGGAGGGGGGGTCGGTTTTTTAGTTTTTTATTATTTTGAAACCGTTTTTTAAAAAAATGTTTAAGGGTATAATTGTTCTTTTATTAAAAATTTCACGGAACAGTAGAAAAATAGACGATTTGTGTGTATTTTTCAAAAGTTGAGGGCTGTGGGGTGTCTTAATAAAGATTGGGGACGAAATCGAGACTTAGCTCAAATATTGGAGACGATTTGTGAAATTAACCCTTTTCAATACAACAATGTGCACAATGCATGAGCAGTAAAAAAAAATATTAACTATAAAAAAAATCTCTAATACAACAATATCTATCGTGACAAAGTATAAGTTTTTCTAAAAAATCAACATTGTCCAAAAGTTTCTCTCTCTCTCCCCTCACCCCCAAAAAAAGGCCCCAAAAGGCACAAAACTTTTTGGGGAAAAGTTGGTTCCTTAGAAGATTTCGGTAATTTACAATTTAATTTTTTTAAAAAAAGGAAGAAAGACAAACAAATTGATTGGAGAATCAATTTTAAATTAATGGTAGAATGAATATCTCCAATACACAATGTCATTGGAATCTATTCATATATAAAGGCACTTAAGTGCTCTGCAGTCACTCTTGCGGTGAGTCTTTTTTCTGTAAATGTTTGATTTATGGCAAGTTTTTTATTAACTTTTTTTTTCCATATTCATATGCAACTTTCCCTTTTCAGTCTCTTTTGTGACTATGGTATGTCTTTGATTACGATAAATCGTGTTCTAATCTTCTTCTTCAGTGTTAGCCCATACTCCGCTTCAACCACAACTTTCCTTCTGCATCAAGATCTAATAGAAAGCTAATATTGCATATTCTCTCTCTACCCATGTAATCGCTCAAACAGACTTTTTTAATTTTTGAATTAGGATTTGAGTTGGGGAGACATACGGTAATGGAATTGTATGGTTAGTCCATTGAAAAATAAATAAATGGATCGTTTCGAGATTCGTAGAGAGATTTTTTGTTAAAAGTAGTACAGCGGTGTTTCACTTCTTTAGGTTTCGCCTCCACTACTGGTTTATATATTCTCATCCTACGCCTACTTCACGTCTTCGAGTTTTTCCTCCATCACTGGTTTTTAAGTTATTATTTTCTTGCTTCATTTTTTTTCCTAATTTGTGTTTATCTTTTGTTTTCTGGGTCATTTTTCAGTGTCTATTGAAAGGTTGTTATTGGGAATACATTGTGGGTGGTTGGAACTTGATCGAGGAGGAGCTATTGTCTAGCCATGGTAAAATCACAAAGCTCTTAAAATTGATTGTTGCCCGTTTGATACTCAAAATCAGAGACAGAATGGAGAGAAATATTGGCTTTTGTTTTTTTTTTTTTTTGGCGCTAGAGTCCGAACATTTTTCTATTGAGAATAATAGCAATAGGGAACGTAATATCTCTTACAATGCAAGAAAAGAGCGAATTTGACTTGAGTTTACATATGAGATTACTTATTTACCCAAAAAGCATTCTCAAATATAAATAAAAATGAAATAAATTGAAAATTTTGATGCAAAATAATGATATCTCATCTTTATGTTTTTATTTTTTTTCCTTTTTTTTTTTAAATTTTGACATGTAAAAAGCCTTTGTAGGTGTTTGTTAATAGTATAATAATAATTCGTCGGTATATTCTAATTCAAATTATGTATGTCTGTAGTCAACAGGTTTTTGTACTGATTACTCAATTCTACCAATCATTCTTTTCCCTGTCACCGTGACATTCATTGTTTCCCTTTTCATATTTTTAATCTGAGAATATTTATGTTGTTGGTAACCTTGTAGAAAAGCTGAAGAATAAGAAAGTGAAAATCCAAATGTGAATTCTCAAAATAGGAGCTTCATCGTTGAACAGAGCAGTGGTGACATTGATAGATGTAGAGATTATTTTTTTTATATAAATTAGTATTTTCCAATTTTTCAATAATTTACAAAATTATCATTGATTAAGTTAAATATGCTCTTCCGATCTCTTTTATTTTCTCTTTGTCAATTATCGTGTTTTGTCGTGTTGACTATAAAATTTTTTATGTGAGTTTTGATTATGAAATCTGCCATAATTTAAATGGCATACTTATTTGATCTACATTAAAATGGGTGCTCATACTTTCTAAATATGGTTGATGAATTTTGATACAATCTTTTTTATTTGTAAATTACAATAAGTAGATATTTATATTTTTGATTGACAAATTTGATTCAAGTAAAGAGATGGCATTTTATTGGCTCTTGATGATTGCTTATTGGTTCGTAATGGAAGATGATTGGTGTGTTTTAAGCCTTGCTAATAGTGATTATAGAGTGCTAGAAGAATTGTGAAGGTGTTAGCATTTGTGGTGACAGAAATAGATGCATATATTTGATCGTGAAAAGCCAAATTTGTAACCTATATATTATAACTATGAGTTGATTTGATTAAATTTTCTCCTTTAAATATTTGATCACTAGTCCTATTGATTCAATTAATGTATATTTGTCTTTTAAATTTTTTACAAAGGTACAAATGTTTATTTATTATGCAACTGCCAAATAGATATATTTTTACCACTTTTTTCTGTTGCACGGCTAGATTGACTAGTATCTACTTAAGAGAGAGAAAGGCACCAAAAAAAGGGACTGATAAGCTCAAACTAACCCAACATTTAATTTAATCTTATTATCAAATTTAAGCTTTGAAATTCAGTAATTCTAACTTTAAATCTCATTTTTTTACGCACTTTAACCTTTTTAATTTAAAATACTATAATACCCTTCTTTTTTTATCAACCTCAAAATTTAATTAAACTAAAAATTAGTAAAATAATAAATAGATAAAAATAAGAAAAAACTACTTGCAGATAGATTGATCCCCTCCAGCCCGTTATTTGGCAGATGGTGAAGCGGATTAATCTACACTAATGTTATTGCTAAACTCTCATGAGTTTACTTTTTATACATACAACTAAATTATATTTTTTCTTATCTTATCTATTTAATATTTACTAATTTTTAGTTCAATTAAAATTTGAGGGTTGAAAAAAAATGATGGATATTGTAGTCTTTTAAAGTTAAAAATGTTAGATTGCTTAAAAAATGTGAGATTTAATGTTAGAACGGTCAATTTTTCAAAAGTTAGGTTAGATTAATGGGTGCATATACTTATATTGAATTCTATTAAATAATAATGGTATATATATTTTAAAAAACCATTTACAAAATTTTCTTTGCAAAAATTTTCTATTCTCTATAAAAGAAACAAACAAATTCATAAAATTTGGACGAAGAAACTAGCATACTCCTTTAGCATTGAACGTGACCATAAAAAGAGGTGGAAAAAATAATTAGGAGGATAGAAAATAAAAGATAAACAGAAGGGACAGACAAAAACTATGTGCATTTTATATGCATGTTAGGGAAAAAACCTCTTTTAAAATCCGTAATTATATTTTCGAGACACAACTACTTTACAAAACATAAAGAGATCATCAAAGGCTTTGAAATTTACAAAGAGCACAACTAATATAAGGTGGGGGAAAAAGAAAACAAAAAAAGGCGACAATATCAAATAGTGTTGGGGGAGAGAGAATAAACCCATTTTTGGAAAGGGGCACTAATATATTTTTAACATCTTATTAGATGAGGAAATTATCCAAATTAAGTTAATAATAGATATTGGTCGCTTTTTCCTTCCCTTTAAGGCCCTATCCATTTATTCATTTAACCCACCGTTTACCCAATTCTCCTTCATGTTTTTTAAGTTAAAAAAGCATGGTAACCAATTATGGGGCCGAATGTGTCCAATTGTAGGACCAAATAAAAGTTTGGGGAATTATATTTCCACCCCAAAAAATTATTATCACCCCATATTTTATTCTCACCACAAAAAATTTAAACTTCTAATTAATACACCACAATAAATTTACCTTTATAACCCATCTTTTAAAAGTAAACACAACATAAACAAAAGTAATAATAATTATTATCCCCTGTTCTCCTTCTTTGCTCCCAGCGGCCTAGCAACCAGCCATAGTTCACGTTAATTTCTATTGCAACTATGGGAAGACATTTAAGAAGCCTCGTCGCCCATATAAGAAGGAGCGATTGGATGCTGAGCTGAAGCTTGTTGGTGAATATGGGCTCCGCTGCAAGAGAGAGCTCTGAAGGGTGCAGTATGCACTGAGTCGTATCCGTAATGGTACGAGAAATCTTCTCACCCTTGACGAGAAAGATCCCCGCCGTATCTTTGAGGGTGAAGCTCTTCTTCACAGGATGAACAGGTATGGTCTTTTGGATGAGAGCCAGAGTAAGCTCGATTATGTTCTGGCCCTCACGGTGGAGAATTTTCTTGAACGCCGCCTCCAAACTCTTGTGTTCAAGGCTGGTATGGCCAAGTCAATTCATCATGCTTGTGTGCTCATCCGACAGAGGCGTATCAGGGTTGGGAGGCAGGTAGTTAATGTGCCTTCATGGTGAGGGTTGACTTATAGAAGCACATAGACTTCTCCCTTACTAGTCCTTTCGGTGGTGGCCGACCTGGAAGAGTGAAGTGAAAGAACCAGAAACGTCAGGTGAGGATGGTTATGAAGAAGATGAGGCTGGTGCAAGGTAGTCAAGCTGCTGGTTTACTGTGCGAAAGCAAGAGTTCATTCTCTAGTCGAAATGGGTAGTCGGCAGTCCAAATAATTAAGCATCTGAAACAGGTAGTCGGCAGTCCAAAAATGGTTGATTGTGATGTGTTCACTGTGCGAAAGCAAGAGTTCATTCTCTAGCCGAGAGAAGGAAACACGGTGGGCTATAGAAAATAATAATAAATAATAACAAGAAGGGATTTGTAGTGTGCGTGGGGAAAATATATTTTTTAAATATTAATTAAAAGTTTAAGAAAAGGTTATTATTGTAACTTCATTCACAGGTACTTAAGTGAATAAAAAAATGTGGTAGGAGAATAAGATTTTGTGGTGGGAATATAATTTCCCTAAAAGTTTTCCCCCTATATCTATATTTTCTTTACATATTATTTGAAAATATGTTTTTTCCTATCATTTTTCCATTTTGAGTTTTTCACTGTAACTTTTTTCGCTCTATATTAAAATTGGTCTGAAAGCGCTAAAAAGAATGTTAAAGGGTAAAAAAAACATCAAACACGCAACCTCTTCAATATTCTAACTTTACGAGACACAATAAAACCCTTGTCTATTAGGATCACCAAATTTTTTCAATGCACTTCCTATCAAATAGTAATAATTTCTTCAAACCCTTGTCTAGTATTACTTACCTTTAAAGTTGTTGAGCTTTAGTGTGCCCTCAATCAGTTTCTGCCTAAAGTTACCCATGTTTTTCTTATTTTTGTTTTATCCTTTTGTCTTTTTTTATTTATTATCAGACTTTGTTAAAAAGGGTGATTCTCTACAACTAATGAGTCTGTTGGGACGAATTTAGCTGTTTTTCTGCAATTATAAGCGCGCGACTATTCGTATTCTTCTACTTCTCGTGCTACAAAATTATGTTGGAATTCAAGTGGCCGATTATTTTATTTATTGTCTTCTCCCTCATGTGTTCTCATATGCTTTTGTATATCCAAGTTCCATTCAAATTAACTAGTTTTTGTACCGGTGGGTTGAACAGCCAAATTTTGTTAAAAAATAGACAGCAGAATGTGTGTTAAACATTAAATAAATAACTATTAATATAGTAGCAATACAAATTACAAAATATTTTTCTATACATTTTATTTACAAATTCTGGAAAACCTCTTTATAAACAATATTTGTCATTTCATTAGTAGGCTTCCCCTCGTTATCACATATAAATATTTTAAGACCGGCCCAATTTGTAACTTTGGATATTGCCACATATAACTGACCATGAGTAAACACTGAGTTTTTAAGAAATAGTATGATATGGGATAGAGATTGACCCTGACTCATGTTGATTGTCATCGTATATGAAACATTGATTGTCATCGCATATGAAATAACTAATGGGAACTGTTTTCTTTGAAACTTAAACGACAATCTTACATCTGACGGACTCGATGATATACTTGAAATAAAAACTCTATTTCTAACATTGCTTCCAGATAATATTTTGGCTTGCAGAACATGATCTCCTAATCTTGTAATAAGCAATCTCGTTCGATTACATAATCTAGCTACAGGGTCAATGTTCCTCATCAACATAATATGAATGCCAACCTTCACTGTCAACTTATGGTTAGGCACACGTGAGCATTTGACTCCACTTAAAAACTCAGTAGAATGAATATCTTCAAATAAACTTGTTCTTTTCGTCTAACATAAACTATCAGAACTCGAATAGGTCCTTCCTTTAGGTTGATTTAGCTCAACCATGTGATCATTTATGATTGGCACCACATCAATCGTTGGCCAAGTATAGCTCTCCCTTATAAATATGGCACATTGTTAAAGCTACTTGAGAACGAAGGACACGTACTTTCAACAATTGCTCATATAAGATCATCTGAAACATCAACAGAAAGATCATTCGGCACATGTATTTGTGCACATCCACATGTATTTGTGTACCATCCACCATTGTATTGTGCACTCTCAATGTAAGAAGACGTTAAGTAGATTCTCTTCTCATGCAAAGAAGGGTTCGTAACTTTGTATCACCACGAAACAATACATCAGCTAACCCACGATAAAGATCACACCTCAATTCCTGTTGATGGTTACGTACATACATGAGACAGGCTCTTTCAACCATAGTATACGCATCAACCAAAAACTGTTGAAATAATCTCCTAAAGAAGAAAATATTTGAAAATTCTGTATCCCGTTTCTATAGTCGATATGCAAAATATTCTTTCCAAGATACATATTTTCGACCAGCAGATGAGAAAATACTTGCATCAATCCGCAGAATGTTAATCTCTGTATCCATCCTGACCGAATTAAAAAAGCAACAGATATTGTAAACTCAACTACAAAGGATGCCACTCATTGATTTGTTGAAATCCTTCAGTACAACTTTCAACAATAATGTCTCCGTCGCCATAAATGGTTTCAAAATCACCAATAATAAAAATACTATATCATTTTTTTGTGGCAAGTTGTAGCACTGACCATCTTCCTGCCGATCTCTAACCAGTCAGAGCCGAACATTATCACTGTTTTGTTCATGTATTGTCTCACGCACCATCCTAAATTTTTTCCACCAACATATTGTGCTGGTCGAACATATTTTTCAAAATAGATACAATATCCTCGTGCTATGTACTTCTTTCATTGGATTGCCCAAGAGTTCCAAGCCGATTTGTAATTTTGTGTTCAGTGTTGTATACATATAATTGAGCGAATTGGGGTGGTTTTAATTTTACCATGTTAAGAAAAAGGAAATTTCAAATTTCAGAATCACTTCTCAATTTCTTAATATAAGGATATGTACAGGAAATTTGAGAAAACAAAATATCAGGCAACTAATGGAAATCGTGCTGTAGGGAAAAGAAATAATAAAAAACAGGTTTTTTTAAAGCAAAAACCGGGTAGTTAATATTAAACGTGTAGTGGAAAAAGATGAAAATAAAATATTTAATAGATAGTTACTGCTTGATGTGTAGTGGGTGGAAAAAAAAAGAAAATTTAAAAGGGGATTCCAGAATCTTTTGGGGCGGGAAATTGATTTCGAAATCTCAGTTCCATTTCCATATATAAAGATAAAGATAAAGAAAATATTTTTTTCACAAAATCTAAGTCAAATATTTTTATAATGTAGATAACTGTTATACAACAGATAAATTTATAATGTTATAACAATAGATAGAGCAGCAATTTATTTTAATAACAAAGAGTAAAGTGGTGACTTATCTTCCAGACGTGATTATTCCACAGATCCCACTACAAACTCCAAGCAAGATCATATATTGAATTTATTCTGGTCCTTTTTTTGTAATCTGGCCAATTGAAACGTTTTCTTTTCTTTTTTTTTCCGTTCCATTTTCGACCATTAAGTAATAAATTTCACAAAGTTGCCACGTTTTAGATCTAAGTTGTTTGAGCATTGATATATTATTTTGTTATTTTTGGCTCTGAGCCATGGTTGAACCACTTTAGAAATTATATAATTTGTACAAATATTATGTTAAATGTCTAACATATATTTAAAAATTTATTGTTGGAATAAACATGGGAAATCTATTTTTTCAAAACCAATAAGCCAAACATTATCTTATTATTTGTCAAAGATAGCAATGTGCTATAGTTTGGAACGGGAAAAAAGGAGCATAAAGGTGCGTTTCGTGACTTGTCACCCTTGAATTTTTTTTTAATGATTTAGTACTACTTCTTACTCCTTCTATTATTTATTACTTCTTGAATAATTTTCCTTGAAAACATAATTAATAATACTATGTAACTTATTAAAAAAATAAAATTTGGCGTACATTTGTCACCTAATCTAAGGTATGTTGGGCTTAAATATATTCTTGTATATTTAAGTTATAAAGGCATTCAACATATATTGAAAAGAAAAAGACCAAAATTTAAAAAATAAAAAATAAAAAACACAAAGTATGCAGATTGTGAGACGTTAATAAAAGTATTATAGGTATAAATAATAGAGTAAGTACATAGATGTATTCCAGGGTAAGTAGAGGACTACAAAAAATGTTACAAATTACACTTTGCTTTCCACTTATAAATCCCTCCTGTAACTCATTTGGAATAGTTATTGACAATTATTTTTTTCAATTTAAAGACTACAGTGAAATACATAGTGGATGGTTACATAAAAGACAACTAAACAGAATTAAGTTGCAAAAGACTTATTGTAATTATCATTTTGTGGGGGAAAAATGGGCAAAAAAATTGTCAAAGGAAGAAAAGAAAAGAAATAAAGTCAGTTGTAAATTATGATCATTGTAGATTTATTGTCCATGCTAAAAAACGCTCTTCCGATCTATTTATACTGCCTAATAGCTTAACTGCTCAAAAATAACATGAGTTGGAAGTTTTTAATTATCAAATAAATGTATTATTAAGTTATTTATTCTAGAAACTTGAATTACAAAAAGTGTTAGAAAAAAAAGGAGGCGGACATGTAATGGAAGACATGTTGTAGGGAAAAACTCCAAAAAAAAATAAAAATAAAAAAGGCATGTTACATATAGTTATATGTAGTGGATAAAAGGGAAGTTATATACTTTTTTAGTGGGCAAAAAAAGAAAATAAAAAATAAAATGAAAAGGAGGATTCCCAAATCTTTTTGGGTAGGAAAAAGATTCTGGAATCCCAGTTCCCTTTCTATATATAGAGATTTGTTATCAGAGATCACGTACTCTATTTTAATACTTTCTTTGACCTTTATGTCTTCACTGCATTGAACAAGATGGCCACTTTTACTCTTTTGAGGGGTGTCAATGATAACTAAATTGATCGGCGTTTCTATGTTTCATTTCTCGGTTCGTTGCATTAGGAAATGGTTGGTACCAGAGACTGAAAAATTTGAACGAAATTTGGAATTTATTTTCACGGCGGGGAGGTTGGTTGTATTGCGTTTCATTTTTTATAAAGTATATAAATGTTATATAAATTGTGTTATTTTCCTCATTCTTTGATTGTTTCAAATGTTTAATATTGGCGTATTAATTGGAATTTGTGTTTTATAGAATAAGTAAATGAGTTGAATAAAAAAGGACACAATTCAACAAATTTTAGAAGAGAAATTGGAGCTTAAGAAATTTACAGGTCTGAAGTGAACTTTTCTTAAAGAGTAAGCACTCTTGTTTTGAATCGACAAGAGATGGATCTCGGGATTGGACTCGGCCTAATAAAACGTCTAGAGGTCTAAAAGAAACAAAAAAAAAAAAACGAAAAAGGAAAAAAAAGACTTTGGACTTTTTTAAGGTTTGTAGGTTGACGAGAAGGCTTTGGAGAGAATTGAAATTTTGATTGTTGGACCAAGAAAATGCGGCCGGACGGGAACGTAAGAGAAAAAGAAAAATAGGTTTCAACTTTGACTTGTGGGGACTTTTGAAAGACGTGAACTGGGGAAAAATTCGCCATTGGTTCTGACTAGGGGTGGGCGAATTACCTGACAAACCGAGAAATCAGACTGATCCGACCCGATTCGGGTTAGTTTAGACCGGTTTTTTGAGCAACCGGTTCAGTGGTCGGTTTCCAAAATCTCGAAATCGACTTTAACCGGTTTGGTTTACAGGTTAGACAGGACAACTTGGTTTAACCCGACGAAAACCGAATCAGTTGCGAACCGACTTGGTTAACCAGTTAACTGAGCACGAGGCCTAACTCATTTCTTTGTTTCTTTCTTTTCCTTTTTTTTTTTTTTCAATTTATACTACAGTTTTCGTCTCTTTGGAATATCACCATCACGTTCACTCCCATATCTTTTTCTTGTTGCTGGCGGCTGACGTTTTGATTCTAGGTTTAGGAGTTTGCAAAGCTTTTATAATTATTCATTTTGGGTCAACTTGTGCTTGGCCTAGATTTAAAAGAAAAATAAAAAGAAAAACGACGGCCTAAACTGCCAACCAACCCAAACGACCCGACTTATTCTGAGTCGGTTTGACTCAGTTTCCACCCCTAGTTGGGTTCGGGCTCGGGCTGGAAACTCCAACCCAACTTCTAGTTTGGTAGGTTTCGGTTCGGGCCTAACCCGGCCCGACCTACCTGACGCCCAAGTCAGGTTCCGACGTCAAGTTGGAAGAATATTTGGTGAATTTTCTCTAAGTAATGGATAGCTAAATTACTTTATTTCCAGTATAAGGTTTTATTGAAATTTTAATTCCATGCAATTGTGATATCGAATTGATTTTATTATATTATTTGTTCTTGACCTATTTATATATTTTTCGTGTTTATTATTATTGTTCTGATTGATTATTCGATGTGTACGTTGTGTAATTATTTGAATGATATATTACCAGTTGAAACTCTAGATCCGTAATTGTTTAGAAATTCAAAGGGGTAAATTAACAAATTAGATATAATTAAGGTGTTCAATCCATGTTACAGAAATATACAACCTAACTTAAATGAATTGATCGTATCTATTCATTGGTTAGAATTGGTAGTCTTTCTAGTGCTTAATGTTGCTGAGAAATTAAATCCTAAGAACGTTTTTAGGGTTGTTTGTTAGCCAATGAAATAATCAACGAGCGTCTATTGGTTATCGAAAAAGTAAGGAATGATATGTTTTTCGACCGTATCAATAATCATCGCCAATTTAAGGAAAGAATAAAGGTTTTATATTTGCATCAATGATCGAATGTTAAAATCAATTCTGAGATTATACATTGGGCTGAATATTTGTCACACATATTATTTTCTAATCAATCTGTATTTTTAGAATTTTTGCACTTTGAATCATTTACTTAAATTTACAATTTATTTTATTTTATCTTATTCATGAAAATCAAACCCCACCTTTTATTTTAGTTATTTTACTTTTTAGAAAATTAAATCTCATCAGTCTTTGTGAATACGACTTACTCGCCACTACTTCAGTATTATATTTTTAGAGCAAATTTATTTTTATTTGTTAAATTCAACACCCACCAATTTTCTATTAACTGATTCGCATTGTGCATTAATGCTCAAATCTCTTATAATTTGCAGTATGAACGTATTCAAGCAACATCTAAAAGGGAAAAATAACTTTTATCTTCTAAAATTCTGAGAGGCTTTTTTTTACTGGCAGCTGAGACTAGGGCCTTGTTTGATCCTGTTTAAATTTTCTCTTTATAAATTTACTTATCATGATTTGACTGTTGATTTAACAACTACTCAACAATCATCATACATTTCAAACTTCAATTAAATCTCCTCCACTTATTTCAACTCTTTATAAATTCACTTTATAAATTAAAACTTTAAAGAGCTTCAAACAAGCCCTAGATCTTTAATGCTTGATGGGGTTCCTAGGTTCATCTGTGCTTGATGAAGGTTTTCACTCCAAAGAATTGATGATTTGAGGGACGGATCGATGAAGGTGGTTTGTGACTAAGGATTGATAATAGCAGTCGATGAGCGTGGGTAGGTGAAGGAAGAAAATTCCAGAAGCAATGGCTGTATGTTTTGGTGAGACAAGGCCGAATCTGGCCTTTTGTTCTGATTTATTTAACATATTTTTATTTTTTCATTTTCATTTTTTTATAGTTTATTTATTGGTAATTAGAAGAATTTGCTAAATATGTGGTTGATATTGTTGTACACTACTTTCCAATCAATCCATATTGTCGTACTTTGTGATTTATTGTAATATTACGTTAACTATTATTGTTATGTTTCTAATTTTTTCCTGCATTATGTTTTCAAATCACTTCTATTATAATGACACAAGTAAAGCGCTATATATGATAAAGAGAACCTTTTTACTACACGTATTTGTGTAATGGACGTCATACTATTATACTTGAGTAACAATTTTTTACCCTTCACACGGTCTCATTCGAACTAAATTTTCTTACAAGGTAATTAATTAATTAATATCGAGAACATTGAACGTATAATTTTCTTTAGACATTAATTCAAATTAAAATATTGTCAAACGACATTTTTTTTCCATTGGTTGATCTCACTTATATAAATTGTAGAAGTATTAAGTCATTTAATATTAAAAATTATATGCATCAGCTTTCCCATTAAAAAAAAAAGGAAGAAGAAATTCTACAATGGTTATTTCTTAATGTAAATAAAATTTATTTTATTTGTTAGATTATACTATAACATTGTCGGTAAAACCAACTGACTCATTGTGAAATAGATCTTTTGCCTGTTCTATGTATTTATTTACAGATTGTTATTTGTTCTCTTAACGCTCATTTATATTGTGTGAATTTAAAAGTTACTTATTAGTCGTTCGTGTTTGAAGATTCTTATATGTAACAAAGACAATAAGGCAATTAACTCCACAATCAATATTGTCTACAAAGAGGTTTTTCAAAATTTGTAATGACAACTTTTAGGGAGTTCTGTTTTTGTTCTTATTGTTGAAGTTTTCAACCATCTTTATATTTTTTATAGAGTTAACTGCACGGGCGGAAAAAACTAGGCCAGGGCAAAAAAAAGGAGCCCGAGCGGGTTATCCAAATCCAATCGGGTAGTGAATAAAAATTTTTGGTTTTGGGTACCCAGAACCCAAAATCAAACGTGTTTAGACGGGTTTTGAGTTTGAATTAAAACGCAAAAAGTCTGGAAAAATTGGAATATTTTTTTACTCTCAAAATTTTTAAATTCAAATTTCTAATTAATTCTATCCCAATTCACTACACTCGTCTCATTCACACACAAAAAACAAAACTATAGATCTGTGTGAGAAATCTGAATTTGTCTTTTTCTATGAAGATTTTACTAGTTTATATATATACGCTATGTGATTTTTGTAAGATAAATTGTTTTTAATTAATTACTTGACAATACTGCAAGTTTATGGTAAAACTATAAAATTAGAATATAAACAAAGCAAACTAACCAAACGCTAGTGTCTAATCCTTAACTTCATTACATTAGTATATAATCATTATTATTTTTGTTTAAGTGTATTATATATCTTTATTTTTTTTTATTGTTTTTACACATTTAAGTGTTTCTTTTTTCTATTTATGCGTTCATATAATATGCGCTAGATATTTAAAAAACTCGAACAAAACCCGAAGTGTTACCCAAACCCGAACTGAGATCAAACATGAACGGGCTTACCGTTTTCAAGACTGAACCCAAACTCAAACCAAAATATTTAGACTGGGCTTAGTCAATCCAATACCTGAACCCAAATCCCGAATGCCCAGGTTTAGAAAAAACTAGTAACCCTTCTATGGTGGAAGTGGACTGGATTGGCATTGGAGCAGTGACTCGAGATTCTTATGGAGTTATGGTGAGTTACAAGTGGCAGTATATCAAAATTATTTGTTTCTTTAAGTATCTGAGCTCTTGGAGTTATTCTAGCTTCTAACTGCCCTCTACACAAACTTTACCTTTACAGTTGGTCCAGCATCTCAAGAAGAAGGCGGGCTATTGGTTTCTACAAGCTGTTGTTCGTTGGTAGGCTGTTCCATTTCACCCGAAAAAAAGTGGCTCATGAATTAGCTTCTTTTGGTTGTTACATGATGAAGTATCCCCGGTGGACTTATTGTTGAGACATTGCTTAATTATATGATGATTCGTTTTGGTTAATGTTTGTTAATACTGTTACAGTAGTGGAGACATTGTTTGAAACCATCCATATGATACTACTAAATAATTTGATACTACTAAATAATTTGTTAGCTAGGTAAAAAGTTGTAATGATAAATTAATGCGACGTATTGAAATAATTAAGATCAATCAATCAATCAATCTAATAAAGCTAGCTAATTGTAACACATATGAATAAACCAGGCAGAGATGATAATTCATGGAATGAAATGTAGTTAGTGATGGATTTTATTTCGACAAGATACGAATGTGCAGATATACAATAGAGCGTTAATTTTTCAAAGTATGTTTCTACATCGTTCGCTTATGCGCTACTACCAATGGTAATATGCTACAAGTTGTGATAGTGTACATTTTAGTATCCTGGGAAAATTGGTGGTGGTGGAGATGCGTACTGGAAGCCCAAGTTTGGTGGGAGTGGGACGTCTTCAAATTCGGGTGGTGGTGGGGACTGCTGAGGAGCTGGTGGAGGCTGGGATTGGACTGGTGGTGGTGGAGACTTCTTAGGAGCTGGTGGAGGCGGGGATTGGACTGGTGGTGGAGATTGCACTGGTGGTGGAGGTGAATAAACTGGGGGTGGAGGGGAGAACACTGGTGGTGGAGGGGAAGAGACTGGTGGTGGTGGGGAGAAAATGGGCGGAGGTGGTGATTGTACTGGTGGTGGAGGCAATAAAACAGGAGGAGGTGGCGAATAGACTGGTGGTGGAGGATAGGAAACAGGTGGAGGTGGTGAATGTACTGGTGGTGGGGAGGAAAGAGGTGGGGGTGGTGAATGTACCAGTGGTGGTGGGGAAAAAGTAGGTTGAGGTGGTGAATATACTGGTGGTGGTGGAGAAGCAAACGGAGGAGGGGTTGATTGTACTGGTGGTGGAGGCAATAAAACAGGAGGAGGTGGCGAATAGACTGGTGGTGGAGGATAGGAAACATGTGGAGGTGGTGAATGTACTGGTGGTGGTGAGGAAAGAGGTGGAGGTGGTGAATGTACCAGTGGTGGTGGGGAAAAAGTAGGTTGAGGTGGTGAATATACTGGTGGTGGTGGAGAAGCAAATGGAGGAGGGGGTGATTGTACTGGTGGTGGAGGCAATAAAACGGGAGGATGTGGCGAATAGACTGGTGGTGGAGGATAGGAAACAGGTGGATGTGGTGAATTTACTGGTGGTGGGGAGGAAAGTGGTGGGGGCGGTGAATGTACCAGTGGTGGTGGGGAAAAAGTAGGTTGAGGTGGTGAATATACTGGTGGTGGTGGAGAAGCAACCGGAGGAGGGGGTGAAAAGACAGGTGGAGATGGTGAATGGGCAAGAGGTGGTGGGGAGAAAACTGGTGGAGGTGGTGAGTAAAGTGGAGGTGGAGGGGATGGTGTAACTGGTGGAGGAGGAGTTGGTGACTGTGGCTTTGGTGTTGATGGCGTTGAACTCGATGGAGGTTTCTCTGGCGTTGGGATGGTTGGCGGAGATTCAGGCTTTGGCTTTGGAGGATGGGGACCGTCTCGTGGTTTGGAAGGTCTGCAGCCCGTTGCTGTGCAATTCACAGATTTGCCCAAGACAACTTGGCATGTTTTTTCTGATCTTTGGTTTTCTCCATGGAAACAATTATTTTTGTCATCGACATGAAGATGGTGCGCTGCTTTAGTTTCGCACACTGGATCCCTAGTAGTAAAGAAGTTGGAAGAGTAAGTAAAATTCTTCAAGCTTGGCAATTCGCAAATGCTTCTAGGCACTTCTCCTCTGAACATATTACCTGCAATATCAAAGATTTCCACACTTTGCAGGCATTCCATACTTCCGGGCAGGCCTCCAATAAACATGTTTTTGCCTATGTCTATGACGGTTGTGCCATTCAACATTGTAATTTCCTCAGGCAAACAACCCGAGAAAGCATTGTTAGAGAAAATAACCTCCTCCAACGTGTTAGCCATTTTACCAATGCTCAATGGAATGCATCCTGTGAATTTGTTATTGGCTATCACAATTACAGAAGCAGGGGAATCACCGAAGTTTTCAGGGATGTTAGAGTGGAATCTGTTGTTGTTGACAAAAATGGCATCAAATTCCTTGGTGAATAGTTCACGAGGCAATGGCCCCTCGAACTCATTGTACCTTATATCAAGGTACTTGAGGGTGGGTATCTCCAGGACAGGATCAGGGAAAGGTCCAACTAACCGATTGTTACTGATATCCAGCTCGAAAAGAAGCTTTAGTTTCAAAAAGCTCTTTGGAATTATCCCACAAAACCTGTTGGAATTTAAGTGGATAAGGCTAACATCAGTTAGAAGACCTATCTCAACGGGGAGATGTCCTGCAATGTCAGCGTGATTCAAGTCGATACCAGCAACCACAGTTGTTTTTGGATCGTCCAGTGCTGGTGCACAGAACACACCCGTGTAGGCACATATATCAGGTCCATCCCAATTAGCTGTAAAGTTCTTTGGATCCGAATACACCGCCTTTTTCCATGCCTGAAGCGCTATGTAAGCTTGTTTAAGCCTTGGATTATCGAACTTGACATTAACTTCAACCTTAAACACGAAATCGTCTGGAAGATCACCATCCTCGGGGAAAGTCAAAAGCTGCCGGTGTACAATGTACGCTGCCTCACCATCATTTAGCGCATAAGACAAAGAACAAAACGAGAAAAGAGAAAGGAAGAGCAAACAGGAATAGGCCTTTGGGTTTGTCATTGTTAAGACTTCCTTGGACAAGCCCAAGGCCACTTATGCTATGTCCCACAGAAAGAAAAAAAAAAAAAAGGCTATATTTAGGTTGCTGGTGGGATTGGAGGAGAATCATTTGAGGAATCATCAATTTTGAGCTCCAATTATCCCAGATACCATGCGTTTTTAAGGCCTATATTTCTAAGGGCAGACGTCTGTTGGAGGTTTTACTTGCTTTTCGCAGAGCTTGTCCCAATGGAAAAGGAGGCAGCTAAAAATAGACTATTACTGGGTCTTCGACATGCTGCATAAATATTTGGGGTATTTTTTGTCTAGTCTATCCTTCAAAATTTTGTTTTTCTACGATGATTGAAATCAAAACTTAAAAATAATTATTTCAATCTGTTTTATAGTAGGGATATTGATTATTTAATTTTAATTCAAAAAGAAAAATAGAATCCAATTTGAAGTTGTGTTACCATTAGAAAATGTATAAAATGAAATTACACCTTTTTATCTATATACATAAAAATCTTCAGACCTACAACAAACTGTACCCTCAATTCACCTGTTTTATATAGTGATAGTGATGATGATTATCAACTGTCTTGACTGATGCTAAATGAAGAAAGAGAAGGCTTGAGGAAGGCAATGCTAAAAGACTGTTCGAACCAGAACTAACATGGTTTGTTCTAGCTGTTGCCTGTTAGCTCTGCTGTTGCTTTAGATCTGCCAGAGACGTAGCAATAAATTTACCGGACTGTAAATTGCAATGAAGTCAAGGCAATTTAGGGTGAAAGACTACTGAGAATAAGAATGTCTGTTCGTCTATCTCTTTCGTGATGCTTACTTCATTTATTTTCTCTGGCGATTGCTGATTTTAAGTTGCTGCAGCTATAATCCCTTTGGAGATTATGAAGCTGTGGTTCCATCTAGTTAACTTTAGAGATATATTCCATTGATCTCAGAAATGACGATAAGTTCTGTAGAAGTACTAAATCATATCATTTACTTTATAAAAAAAAAAAAAGGAAAGGAAAGAACATCAAATTATGAAAGCGTTGTGTTTTCATTGCTAATAAACTCTTGCAAAATACAGAACCGCTGCCGCCTACTAGACAAAGACAAAGTTCAAAGCAGATTAATAACATCTGTTTTGTTTTTTAACATATATAATTCCTAAAAAAGGTTTTTAAATGGAGCTGTGAAAGAATTGCGAAGATCAGAATATAATGCGTAGAGGGAGTATTGTCGGAGTTTCGCCACCTCGTACCACGAGTTAAGCACGTTTTCATTCTTGTCTGTGCCGGAGAAAGCCAACTGTATCCCCAGGTTACAAGGCATAGATCCTCCATTGCCCTTACATTTTGAATTTGGAATTGCACAATCTGTGTTGTTGAGGCAAATAAAAGAGCCCCCCGTGCACGAACTACACCCAAACTTCTTCCAGAATAGATTCTGCAGAATGCCATCCTTGAAGTCAAGAACCTGAGAATCAAAAGAATACTTGTTAAACACATTTCCATTGTCCATTGCTGTCATTTTATTTTGGGGGGGGGGGGGGG
>CAVNYN010223911.1:0-43532 GCA_963692815.1 Nyctanthes arbor-tristis | reverse complement strand
CTTCCGATCTAAAAAAGGGGGCAAAAAAAAAAATAAAATAAAATCTGTGCACACTGTGTATTGCTTCATTGGTAACCGTTTTTGCCATCAAATTTTGCAGGTGAAGTTGAATCACAGGAAGCTACTTGACGGGATGTTTGCCATATGTGGGGTTCCACAAGAAAAATTTAGGACTATATGTTCAAGTATTGACAAGTTAGATAAGCTAACATTTGAGCAGATAAAAATGGAAATGGTAAGTGCTTTCTTCTGGTTCTACAAATGTTTAAACTTGTATGTTATATTCTGTTAGCCTATTGCTCTAATTGGGTCACTGTTGCTGCCCTTGATGGAAGGAGAGAATAATTTGTCATTTTCTAAAATATCAAATGCTAATGTTTATTTCTTTCCTCCTTGTCTTTGTTCTCCATTCTTGCCCTGCTTTCTAGTTCTGGTTCCTTCACCTCTCATTATATATATATATATATATAGAGAGAGAGAGAGAGAGAGAGATTTGGTGTGAATGAGTGGTTGAGATTTGTACATTAAAAGTGGCGTCAGTCAAATATGTGGATGTGATTGATTTGACGAGATTCTATTTTTAAATAGAAATGGTTTGTGAACGTGGGTTTAGTTTACATTGTTTATCCAGAAATAAGGTAAATCACGAAGAATTTGCTAGGAAGGAATTCTAGGAGTAGGGATCAGTTACATATTTGCATTCTGCATTCATAAACGAGGTTATCTTGTTTTTATGGCAGTATTCCGGTATATAGTTTCTTTGCTAAGGCATTTACATTTGTTGTCTTTAATCATTTATATAAAAAAAGACGCCTACAAAAAATCTGCACGTCGTATTAAACTAAACATGTTGAATAGACTGAATTTATCTCCTGAATCTAAGTGGGGATTTGATATTCTGGGTTAGTAGATGGTCTCTCTGTGGTACTTCTCCTCCATATGCTTAGTCTCATGTTGGAGAAACTGATATTTTCTTTCCTTTCCTCTTTTCTTTCCCTCCATTTTGATTTACTCTTTTTGTCATTTTAGTTTGGACAATATTGGAGTTGTAGAGGCAGGGAGGGAGGGAGGGAGGGAGGGAGAAATCTCTCCTTAATAGCTCTATGTTTCCAGGACTCGGGTATGACTGTTGGATACAATCCTTCAAACCTCTGTGAATATTCCGAAACTTTCAAGAGTTATTTATTCATTTTAGAGGGACTTGCAACATCTGTGAACAGTTCTGAGAGTGACATAGGCATCTGTTTTGGTAATATTTTGAATCATGGGTTCACTTCTGAAGCTATTTCTTTTTAATGGGTTTAGTACCTGTTTACAAAATCAACTGTTTCTACTGTTATTCTTGCGGTTACATTAAATTTTGAATCTTGAGAAAATATCATGGCTTAAGATTTGCAGGCTAATTTATGTCACTTTGTAGGTGGGAGAGAAGGGTTTGACCGAGGAGATAGCAGACAAAATTGGAACCTTTGTTAAGGAAAGGGGAGCCCCTCTGGAATTATTGTGTAAGCTAAAACAGGAAGACAGTAAGTTCTTGGAGAACAGCGAGTCCATGCTGGCATTGGATGAGCTTGAGATCTTGTTCAAAGCTTTAGAGAAGTCAAAGTGTATCAACAAAGTAGTTTTTGACTTGAGTCTTGCAAGAGGCCTCGATTACTATACTGGCGTCATATTTGAAGCTGTTTTTAAAGGGGCTGCACAGGTATATATTTAGAAAATTCTTTGCAGTGGAGGGAGTACTGGCCAGAACGACACATTTCAATTTCTCTTCACTCCTCCTCCTTGTTTGTTTATTGTATTTACACCCCCCTTTCTCTTCTTCTGCGAGAGATGTCTCTGAAAGTACTGAATTTATCGTTTTGCAGGTTGGTTCAATTGCTGCTGGTGGACGTTATGACAATCTAATAGGGATGTTTGGAACAAAGCAGGTTCCTGCAGTTGGAATCAGTTTAGGAATAGAAAGAGTGTTTGCAATTATGGAGCAGCTGCAGAAAGACAAGGACCAGGTTCTGACCTTTTCCATTTGGAACACCCACCCACCCCACCCCACCCCTATTTTTCAATTGGGATTAGGAATAACTGGAACTAGAGTTTAGTTGATTCAAAGAAATATTAGCGCATTGTTATACTACTAAGTCATTCTAATTTTTATTTTAACTGCAATCCTATTACTTTTTCGCTTTCCGTGATATCTTTTCTTAATGCTACCAAGTTGTTTTGATCGCCAAAATCTTTAATATATAGACAAGGGATTGATCTATTGCTGACTACCAATGAACGTGATCTGAGTGTCTGACTAGTGGATCAGTATTTGAAATGTCTGATAATTTGCACATACCCATTTGCAGTGGGCAACAGTTGCAGACTGGCTATAAATAGATTTTATGGGAGTTTCTCTTTATAATAAGCTACTTTCTCCAATTTTTATCCACGTCTTATTAGTAAAAAAAACTTTTTAAGCATAGCCACACACGAGATGTGATTCTTCCATGAATTCCAGTGACTCAATGTTGAAATCACTAACAAGGTCTCTGTATGCCGCTCAGGATATTCGTGCAGCTGAAACTCAAGTCCTGGTGTGTGTTCTAGGTGATGATTTATCACTAGCTGCTGAACTCGTAAGTGAACTGTGGGATGCCAAAGTGAAAGCCGAGTATGGTGTCCACAAAAGAGTGATGAAGCACATTGATCGGGCCCGAGAGTCTAGGATCCCTTGGATGGTATTCGTAGGAGAACGAGAACTTAATGAAGGAATTTTAAAGTTAAAAGATGTCACAGCCTCTAGAGAGTACGCGATTCCTAGAAGTGGATTTGTACCGGAGCTTTTATCGAGATTGAACAACACAGTGCCGTCTTAACTCCTTAATCTTACTAAGGTTGTAAAAGTGAGCCCCAAGTTCTATTTTGGGGTCTTACATTTGATGGAGAAATTGTAGCTTCATTTTTTTTTTCATTTTAATCAACCATATGGAGCCACATTTTACTTCCCATTGGGGGAAACTAAATTGTTATCAGGAATAGTTGGCTGGATATATGATTTGAATTTTTGTTGGATCTGATCTTGAAACAAAAGTTTGCGTTGTCAATGCTAGATGGGGAGCTGACCTTTCTGAAATTTATGAAACATAAAAAATTTTGATGGGTTCTTTTGCCGTTGTAATAGAGGGACGTATTTTGATCAAAATAGTGTTACATGTACGGTTATATTATCACCTATCACGTCATTTTACTGCACTATTTTGGCTGTAATTTTAGTCAAAAATTAGTAATCTACATTTTCTACTCCAATCTTCAGTTCCAATGTCCGTCAATAATCCTCTGGAATTTTACTTTAGTGTTCTTTTTGTATTAGCAGCAAATTAGCAGCCATCAAATTTTCCACAAATTCTCTTTTTCCTTTCCGGTTTTGTACACGACTGGGGTTTGGTTACTGGGGCAACAAAAACATACGGAAAAAGGAAGGATATTCCAAAAATTTTGAAGGCTATTTTTGTCATATGCCTTACGATGTAGAAGTCACGACAAAATCTTGCGGTACAAATAACATTGATCTGATCTTTTTTTTTTTTTTTTTAATAAATCAAAATGTAATCTTATCGTTTACAATCCTTGACGGATCGCCGATCCAACAAACACCAAGCACCCAAAAAAGAAAAAAAAAACGAAGAGAGCGAGATAATGTGACCATGTGGGTTAATATATTATCCTAACGAAAAATGTAGAAGTAAGGACCACAGTTAAACTCCTCTAAAAGCACAAAGATCTCACAGAGAAGAGAAGCTTTGAGGGAGAATTCCGCATCCCTTAAAGACTATTCACCCGTCAAAGACAATCTGACTCTGCACAAACAATTCAAATTTTGCAATTTTTAGCAAACCGTAACCCTAACAAGAGAGCCATTCCGTCGGCCTCTGCGATTTTTTGGGGGGAGGGGGTGCAAATGAACCATTCATCCTCCGTGCATCGTCCCTAACACTAACCACCGCTGAGTAACTGTCTTTCCTCACAAAACCCAATATCAACATTAAGTGTTAGGCGCCCAGGTGGTGGAGTTTATTCATTGGCATATCAGAATTTCTTAGAACGCCAATTAAAATGAATGGATTTAATCTACGTTTGGTTTCTTTTTTTAAGACTAAAGTTAAATAAATCATATGATAATAATGAAACTTCTAATTATTCTTATAGAATAACGAGTTTAAGACAAATGGGTAAGATAATTGTCTTAGTGATAAAGACACAGCCTTAGAGCATCAGCATTAGTAGTGCTAAAGTAGAGTGTTAATTAACAACTCAAAACACAACCTACATTCATAGTGTTAAAGTAGTTGCTAAAAGAATTATTTTAAAAAGTTGTTAATTTTGTTATTAAATTTTAGAGGTTAATTTCACAAATCGTCCTCAACCTTTGAGTTAAAAATAGGTTTCGTCTCCAATCTTTTTTAAGCAACACTTTCGTCCCCAACCTTTGAATAAATGAGCGCAAATCATCCCTTTTGTCACTATTCACTAAGTTTGGATGATTATACCCTTTACTTTTTTAATTTTAAAAACAAAACGTTTAAAAATATTAAAAATAATAAAAAGGTTTTTTCAAAAAAAGGAAAACAACCCACCCAACCCATCTCACCACCCAAACCAAGAAATCAAATGGCAGCCTGTTGCCGTTTCTGGCTGCCAAACTTGTGGGAGGGTGGCCGGTCGGCAGCCCTTTGATCAGTACGTTTGGGTGGGGTGCGGTGGGTTGTTTTCTTTTTTTTTTTTAATTTTTTATTATTTTTAATATTTTTAAATTTTTTTTAAATTGAAAAAGTATAGGGTATAACCGTTCAAATATAGTGAATAGTGACAAAGAAAATTTTACGGGCATTTATTCAAAGGTTAGGGACAAAAGTGTTGCTTAAAAAAGTTAGAGACGAAACCGATTCTTAACTCAAAAGTTAGAAACGATTTGTGAAATTAACCCTAAATTTTACAAAAACTTAACACCTTATGTAGTATTATTTCTTTTTTTTATTTTAACTAAATTGGAATTTGCCCAATTTTTGACTATTGAATTAATAGTTAAATTTAATACTCTTATTTAGAGTCACAAATGTGACACACATTAATAGTTAAATTAACTTACTTAATATCTTTTAACAATCATAAAAACTTAACCTTTTAATTATGTAAATAGTTAATTTAACACTACCACCAAAGTAGATGCTCTATTAGCTCTTTCAAGGTTATCATTTCGGTTCCTACAATTCCCACCTAGTATTTATTTAGGGGAAAATGGCAAACCACGTTAGTGCTTTTACTGTAATTTCCCTAGTGTAGATTTTCTTTGGGCTTACAGGTCAATGGGTGGTTTTGAGCCTTTGGTCAAGCCCAAAAGTATTATAAACCTGCAAAACCTAGCGATTACCAGCAGAGCTTCCCTGACTCGTCGTCCGCTTCCGCCGGATTCTGCAACGCTCGGCAGCTCCGCCGACGGAGGCAAGGCCTTTCGGCGATACCTCAAGCGCTAAACTTGTAAATTCACTTCACACAAGTTGGGGTTTCCTCCCTTTTGCTTAAATTATGGCCGAACCGGAAGAGAATAAACTTTTATTACCGGATGATGAAAAGATAAAACATCAAGAACAAAGAGAAGAGGAAGAACAAAAGCCTACCTCAAAATCGAAGAAAAAGATGATGAAAAAGAAAAAGGAGAAAATATATGTGAAAATCCAGGCTGTTACTGAAACCAAAGATAAAATCTCTCCAATAATCGGATACTTCCCGTCCAGTTATGATCCATTAAAGAAGAAGAATAAACCAGAACCTAGCGTCAGAGTTTACAGGAATATGATAAAGACCAATCGGCTGCAGATGGTGGTGAGCCCCCATGGATCCCAAGTGGATTTTGTTGGCACGAATTATTCCGGTGAGGCGAAGACACCGCAGCTTTGCAAGTATGCCCTTGGTGTACTGGATAAAGAATCCCAGACGTTGAAAATTGTTCCCATTGAGTCGACCAGGGTAATTCCACCCAACCCCCTCAAACCTCCTGAATTTTTCATTTACATGACATTCCTTCCTGTTTGTCATTATCTTTTTCTTTGTGGACTGTTTGTGTTCTTGTGAACTGAATGAGAACACTTTGCGTTGCTATGACTGCAGATATTTAGATTGGAACCAAAAGTTGCGTCCTTCGACCAGTCAATCCAACCTGAAAACGAAGAAGCTAAGGAGGAAGATACAGCGGAGCAGAAGGCTATCGAGTTAAAGAGATTAACTAAAACGTATTCTACGAGGAAGAGCATTAATCAGGTTAGCCCCCTCTTTTTCGCTTTACAAGCTTGACAATCTAATTGCTCTCTTTTCTTTGTACTAATTATACTGATTTCTTGTGATCGTGTGACCGGTAGAAGGTTTTCTGCAATAGAAATGGATGTATCTTTGTTGTCTATATTTGCCATTATGGGCTGACTGGAAAATATGCAGCAGTCAGCCTAATTGACAAATTAGAAACCGCTGGCATTGTCTTGGGAATTTCCATTTTGAGTTCAGTGATTTGGTTCTTTCAACTTAAAAAATGGTACACAACCTCATCAAATTCAGAAATGTAAATTATGTTCTTTAGATTATTGTATGGCCTTCAAGTATCTAAGCCTATTTTATAATCTTGGCTCTGCAGTTCGAGAGTTATTTTTTTAGTATTTTTCTTTATAGAAGTTGAAACAAGGTCTATGTCCTCCAAAGAAGAATTTCAGAACGTAATTTAAGTATTTTAGTACTGTATAATCCTGATTGTTCAGTGGGAATGATGATGTAGTATTTATTTGTATTTTAATTGCAGGAAAAGAAACGAGATGCATTGCGCCCGTCAGAAGATCCAAAAATGCAAAAGCAGTTGGACCTGAAATTACAAGAAGTCAAGATAAACAAATAGGCACTTGAAGCTGCTACTTCTGCTGATAATACTCTCAATATCCCACCCTATGATTTAGCCGCCACTTCACCGGACATGGCATATCCGCTTGACAAGATAATCTTGAAAGGGGAATGGAATTACCTTCTTGACGTTTTTGAGCTTTCATGCAGTGGGGCAAAAGTGATGCCTAGCATGTACCCTAGATTTGTCCGCAACAGGTTTGATAAGCTGGAAGATATTGAGGTACAATTTATATGAATTAAACTGTGGGCTATTTAGTATTATCAGGATGCCTAATAATTTCAAACTAGATAATTTCCTATACCATATTTGCTATTTTATAATTATTTTTCACAAATTCCATGAATGAAGTAACTGGTTTCACTTCAACACTTAGAACATCTTCAGTTGAATTATTGGAATAATGAGCTTGATATCTTTAGTGATTGAAGAAATTATGTTTTTTCGAGGCTTCTGTCAGACTGTCTCCTGATGTTTAGGCCTAAAGAAGCTACCTTATACCAGCTTCCTCTGAAAGCCATTTTGTGTAGAAAGCACTTTCAAATCAATCGGTGCACGAGTAGCTTCTCAGTTTCAAAAGTCATTCCAAATGGACATTAGGGAATTGATTTTTTATTTTTAAACAAATCTTGATTATTTGGCTTACTGCTTATGGTGGTCAGAACTCAAAAGTCATAATTATAGTTATACAACCTGATGCATAAGCATATAGCACGCGTGATTGATCTAGTTGGAAGGTTTGTCTACGAGGAGTTTGATAATATCTCAGTCAGTTGTGTAATTCACTTGTGCTTTAGCAATGGTTTGGTTGTGTTCATCAATTTGCTTTATTACATTATTTTGCTTCTTGCCTTGTCAATTTATAGGATGAAGCAGAAAAGAAGAAACTGGCTGGCATATTTTCATATATCACTCATCTCATTAAGTTCAAAGAAAAACACTCTATGGACGGCGTCACATCTGCAAAGCACCACAAATTCCCCAGTATCTTGTCTCACAAATTCTCTTCACTCCTTGCGACTTCAAATGATTCAAGAATCCCAGATGAGAAACGGAAGCTGCTCATAAGTTATGTATTGGTACTTAGTATGTTTGTTGATGATTTCAGTTCTGACCCCATAGATATATCTGAGGATCTTAGAATGACCCCGGTTGCATTAAGACCCCATTATGAATACTTGGGTTGCAAGTTCAAGTGCCAGAATAAAGTGTTGGTTGCTACTCTTCCCGTCCCACTGGAATTCCATATGAACAAGAGAAAGATGAGAAAGAGGCAGGGATAATGCTGGTGAGAAAGTACTTGCCATCTCATCTTAATTTTGTACCAGAGGCAGTGATGACACCCATGAAGCAAAGTTTTGTGCTTCATGATAGTAGATGCACTGAGAAATTATTGCTTATTATCTAAATGTTTGTGATTTAATTCAATATATGCTGCATTTTGAATTTAAGCTTGTCCGGATAAATCAGATGCTGGTATCTTTATTGTAGAAAGAAAGAATCGTTTTTTAAGTGTTGGTGAAATGTAAAAAAGGTGTTTGGTTTTCAATAATTTTGGCAACTATTCTAACTAATTACCAATGGTAAAGAAGATTTTTCCCCTATATATGCAGAAAAGGAGCACATGATATTGCTCGTCTCATCGGTGTCTCCCCCTCCATTTTACCACTCTCAAATTTTCTTTAATTTTCATCTTCTTCAATTAAGAGTAAATTGCATAAAAGGTCCCTAACCTTAGCAAAAAGTAACAATTTCATCCTTAATATTTTTTTCAAGGTATAGGCCCCCAGCCTTGTAAAAATATGTATAAGGGTCCGTTTGGCATTGATTATAAACCAAATGGTTTATAACACATTTTGAATGGTTACATTTTAAAGACATGTGGCTTAATTTAATTGGTTAAGTTTTGAAAAGCTGTTATTTGATGTGTTTTGAGGGTGAGGTGTTAATGAGAGAATTTGACAAGTGTCTCAAGAATTTAAAATTCAAAATGTGTTATAAACCATTTGATTTATAATCAATGCCAAACGGACTTTAAAAGTTCTTACATACTATTTTTGTTAAATTTCATTGTTCGCTCTTTCAATAAAGGCAATTTTACCCTTTATTTAAATAGAAAAATAAAAACACAAAAATTTTAAAAATTTATTTTGATATCTGTAGTGCTTATTCTTTTTTACACACTTATTCATATTTATTTGTATATCGGTTTCTTATTTACCTATTTAGCACAAATTATATATACATTGATCAATATATTATATTTTTTATTCACTTACCTAGCATCACTATTATAGTGTCATAGATATTTTAGGCACTCTTTAAAATTTAAATCTAAATAAGTAATGAGAATTAAAATGTGATTGATATTCAAGTTTATCTTTTTATTACAATTAAGAATGTATGAATTTTTCTTGCGAAAAGAATTGAAGTTTTGAATTATTGGTAAAAAGATTTTTGCCCTTTTATTTCCGTTAAAACCCTTTTTATTTCAAATTTTTACGTGTACATATAACTAGAAAAAAAATAGGTAAATTCCTTTTTTTATGATCGTTGGACGCAACTTACGCGGAGGATTTACCCTTCCCCCACTCTAGAAAAAATGGTGAGGGAAATAGTGGCCCTACTACAAGTAACTAGTCAGAGAGAGTAATATATTTTTTCATTATTTTATTTAAATCTTTTAGATTTTTAAAAAAATTTTTGTATCAATTTCCTCTTACTTCATATAATGAGGGTAAAATAGTCATTTTTAAGCATATAAATGTGAAAATGGATAGAAATTTCTTATAGAGACATTTTGTCCATATTTTTGAAAAGTTAGAGACTTATATCTTTGAAAAAAAATGGGGATGAAATTGTTACTTTGTAAAAAAGGTTGGAATCTTTTGTGAAGTTTACCCATTAATTAGAACGTTTTAAAACGCTATATAGAACACCGTTAAAAAAAGGTGCACATGGTTTCTTGTGGGCTTGCCATCACCGAAGATGAGCTAGATGGCCATGACCGGGAAGAAATAGTTTAAAAAGACGTTATTCACGGTGAATGTTGGGATTAATTTTCATAGTTATGAATAGATTTGGGAGAATTTACCCCAATGTTCTTCAAACTTTGCTACTCGCTAAAGTAGGAAACCTTCAATTATGGCTATTTATTACGAGGGAGAAAATAGAGGTGGAGAATCCATGGCATAACTGCAAGAATTTGACAAACAATTGTCCCAAATATATCCCTAAAATGCAAATGAAATTCGAATCCTTATCCATTTCCTTCTGCGGTGTGGGTTGTCACCTTCATGTATGGTTGTGCTGTTCCGGCGGCAGCAGCAGGCCAGCAACCACCTCGCTGGTAGTGTCGCCGCCCAGTGCAGCCTCCGTGCGGCCCAGTGAAAAATGGAGAATTCCCCAAATTCTCAAGAAGCTTCTATTGTTACCAACGCTGTGGCCATTGACAGAGACAAGAACAGTCAATATGCCGTCAGATGGGCGCCTGAGAATTTACCCTTGTTGGATCATCAAATTCTCCTTATCCATGTTTCAATCCCACAAAATCTGCAAGCTGGTTGGTGTCTTGTTCTTTTTCCTCTACATTGAATTTGGTTTGGATTGGATTGCGTCTCATCTTTGCTTAGTATATTTGACGATAAACGGGTAGTCAGCAACCTCTGAGGATGCAATAAAATTAACGTATAGTTTCTCGTAACAAGGCATAAAACATCAAAAATTGTTTAATATAAATTGGAATGTGTTATTGGGTTTATTTTCTTGGCATACACTAGGAACTGGCCTTTTTGTTTCCAGTTTCATTGATATTATTTTTGCACGCATATAAATCTTTTTCCACGAAAGTTTTGAAATTTTTTGTCTAACACTATTGCAGAAGGTGCTGTTCCTAAAGTAGGTAATTCTCCAACTATAACCGAAATGCAGCAGTTCTTCCTTCCCTATCGCGGACTTTGCGCTCGGAGGGGGGTAATTCAAAATCTATTCTCAGTTTATAGCCTATTGTTAATCATGCAGTTACACCATTAAGAACATAAATTTCTTTGACCAATATGTAGTGAAGTGTGCACCATATTTTTATTTATGGATCTTCTGCCTTATGATTCTTGGAAAATGTGCAATTTGGTTTACAAAAAGTATCAGGCAACACAATGCATGAACAAGATTTTTAGTTTCTAACACTTACCAGTACAAGCCAATCTCTCCTACCAAACTTACCCTTATAGAGTTCATTAAATGCTTCTTTACCCATTAAAATTTGATTTGACACCAGAATTCAATTTACATTCAACAAATGAAGGCTCTACTAGATTCCAGTTTTGGTTGAAATTAGCCATGTTGAAAATTGTTGAAGATTATATTTAAATGGTATGCATTTGGTCATAAACTTTTAGATCAAGTGGTTGAACATGATACTGAAATAGCAAACACTATTGCTTCAAATACCATCCGTCTAAAATGAAAATTTCACATTTTACCCTTTAATGGGGGTTTTCTTTTTTTTTTTTTTTTTTCTTTTCTTCTTTTTTCCCCTTGTTTGGGGGTGGGGTAGAGAAAACGGATGAGATTTGTTGGAGATAATATTTAAATGATACTACCTCCGTCCTAAAAAGATGGTCCAAATTTCCTCTTTTGTCCGTCCCAAAATATATTTCAGTTTCCTTTTTAAGAAATAGTTGAAATACTCTCTTATATACTCATATTTAATGTGCATGGTTATTTTAAAAAAAAAAAGGAATTATTAAAGTGGAATAATTAATAAATGAAAGGGTATAATAGAGAAATGATGTTAAAATTTACTTTTTCAATATAACTAAATGAACTTTTCTTAATCTTTGTGAAAAAAAGAATAGGACCATCTTTTTGGGACGAAGGTAGTATAAAGTTTGTCATATCTAATAGGTTAGTTTTTAAGTTACGTGGTTAAATAGAAGTTAATCAAACTAGTTTTTCAAAGCAGTGCACTCAGTTTTCAACACCGAAATCTTGAACATTAGTGATTAGAACTAAATCCTTGGGAATTGGCTTGGTTAGATACTTGTGTTGAAAAACTCATGATCCGTATAATCTAAGGACATGGTTGTCTACAAAAACGTATACTTACTTTGTTACTCTGTATTTCCAAAGGTTTGGATATTTTATTTTACAGGAATTATTAGTGCGAGATGGTCCATAATTTTAGCCTTTGTCCCCAACCTTTGTTTTGTGCCCAACTTGTCCCCGACTTAAAATTAACAATTTCCATATTCACTGAAATAAAAAATTAATGCTTATAATTATACTGAATGTATTTAGATCAAATGTTTGGATTGATTTGGTTTCCGGCCCATCCTGAAAATGAACTGCCACTTGGCCAAATTGAAACTGAATGACATCCAATTACCTTGGATCCAGGCGGGTAATTTCAATAATTTTGAGAGATTTTTAGATGATTTTGGTGATTTTTTGTGATCTCAAGCTAAGTATTCTCGACAAGAAACCAAAACTCCACCACTTGCGACCAACTCCAATTGACTTGATTCAGTTCACGTTGGCGGTCAAATGTCTTTAGCTAAGAAAAGTAAAATAAAAATACAATAAACTTAGGGAGTAGAATAAAAAAAATCATGAAATATTTAGAATGAAAGAGAAGATTGCCCTGAAGCTTTAGATGCATAAAGGCTAATATTTCTGGAAATAAGAACAAAATTTACTTAAATGAGTTGGCAAAAATAAGCAATAAAATTCCATTTATTCTCATATGTGGTTATTTTCCCCACATAAACAAGCAATAAAAGTTTTAATTTTAAAATTTACAGGACTTGTTCGGTGTGATTTGTTTGAGAATTAAATCTTTGGGAGAATATGCGGTGGAAGAAAGGTATTATAGTGAACCGTGCAAAATAATTTTTTATGAAAAATATGTGCTTAGAAATGATGTTTGACTTGTGGACTAGTTTTTAAACAAAATTTAAGCTGCAGTATACAGTTGCATCATTGATCTTTTTAAGCTTAGACTAACATATTATACGAGTATCATCCATTGAAAGTCCACTATTTTTCACCTGTATGACCTGTCTTCGTTACTAACTTTAATCACTTTAGGTCCATGCAAAGGAGGTGATTCTCCTTGAGCCTGATGTTGCGGCTGCACTTGTTAACTATATAAATAACAACTCCGTCACCACCATTGTTCTCGGTACGTCGACCCGGAGTTACATAACGAGGTATGGTTCACCAGTCCCTCTCTCTTGGTTTGGTAAACTTAATTCATTATAGAAAATGGACAAACAACTAGCATAAATGAGAGTATTGATCAATTGATTTTCCATTTATCTTCCTTATTGTGTAACTTCTGTTGCACCCGCCTTCTCCCTGTTTATTCAATTAGGTAATAATTCACCTCCTATATGATCAGGAATCAATAGGCAAATAACCAAATTTGTCGGCAGATGAGTACTTAAACAACAATAATTTATTATTGCCTTGTAAGAATTGTGCTTACTACTTGTAGAAATTACTTTATGTTCTTGATTGCTCTTGCCATCTGTAAAATTTTTTGTTACTATTTGCAGGGCGTTCAGAAATCTGGATGTTTCAAGTGCGCTAGGAAAATATGTACCTGATTCCTGTTCAGTATATGCTATATCAAAGACGAGAATTTTGAAAATTAAAACTGCGAGTCAATTTGTTGCACGGCAATCATCTCGTAATTCTTCTGTTTCTGCTGATATCTATAGGTAACTGAGGGAATTCATGGCTCTGCTACATATGCATAACCCCCCCCAACCAATAATAATAATAATAATAAATAAATAAATAAAGGTAGCCCTCCTAACTGCTTGATTGCTCATTTATGTTTGACATTTTATAGGAGCATGCAAATGTGAGTAATATGATGGACAGACGAATAAATAAATAAATAATAACAATAATAAAATAATAGTTATTAACCCAGCCTGCACACGAGGGCGACTTTCAAGACATAATTTGAATAAATAAATTGGTACTCATGTCTAAAAGTTTGAAACAGTCTTACCGGAATTATCTGTCATCTTAAGATATATAGTTTCACTTATAGAATCTTCTTAAATGGTCACTTTCACAGCATGTGCTACATGTACATAAGCTATTTACCAAGCTCAAATGGTTACTTATTTCCCTTTTTCTTATATTTTGTAATGTAAATTCCAGTCTGGGTAGTAGTTGGAGATCTACCCACTCTGAGATGTCATTAACTGAAGAAGGTAGCCAGAGACTGTCAACAGATTCTATTCAGGACATGCATTCTGTTATCAAGAATTCATCTCTGCCTCGATCAGAGGGATATAGCATTGAATTTCTGCAAATGTCACCATGGGAAAGGCGTTATGGCAGTAAAAATCCTACACTTCCAAACTTGGCAGACACCTCCTACGAATCTATGCAGAATGCTCCAGTAGGAAGAGGCACATATGAGCACATGACTCCACCAAACAAGCAGCCAGGAAAAAGGATCTTTTCATCGCGACAGCCACTGAACAATCTCAACCTTCATGTTTGCAATAAAGAGAGTTCATTTCACTCTATATCTTCCTCAAGTGATTATTCAGATTTCACAAGTTTCCAATCATCCATTATATCCTATGAACCTCTTGATCAGCCAGGCACTTCTGATGCTGCTCTGATCTCCTCCTCTTCCCAAGCAGCGGTGAGTTCAAATTGTTCTCGGTAATTATGGATTTTAAGGACAGGTTCTGAAATATATTGCCATTGGCAAGTGATCATGCAATTTGAGCATTATACAGTAACACTATGCTCACTGCTCCTACACCTGTAATACACTGTTCATAGTAATGCTTAGTGGCCTCTCCGCATCAAGTAATTCATCTTCATGTATTCAATATGTTTATACAGAATGCAAGTTAGCAACAGCAGTTAATCAGAAGTTGGGTCTGTTTTTGCTGCCAAAGCTGCAATATAAGCATTTAAACACTAGCATGTGCTTTTATATATATATATATATATATATATATAAATTCCGCAGTTACTCCACTAACAAGCATATAATTTACTTGAAGAAATGGATTAATTAGTGTCATGCATGGCCAATTATCCAGTTATATTTTTAGGCAATCCTGGAGTTGCTTGTATGATTCTATGATATCCTTAAATCTTGTGTGTTGAAGACTTTGCCTGGGTTAATGTAGATAGAAATATTTTGAAAAATTTTTTGTTCACATCCATGGTTCCGCATGATGGTTTGCTTGGGCACGGAGTTAAGCTTTCTTCCTTTGATTGTCAGGAAACTAGCTCTCTTTTACAGAGTGTGCCTGTGCAGGGAGAGTTAGAGGATGAATTAAGGAGATTTAGACTTGAACTGAAGCAGATAACACTTATGTATAATGCAGCATGTAAAGAAGCAGTAACTGCTAGAGAGAAGGTAATATAATGCAATTCAGCAGCTGGCCTTCTATTTATTTTTCTCCTGATACTAGTGGATATAACTCTTGTTTTAACATATTATTACACATAACTTACATCCCCCCCCCCCCCCGAAAAAACCCAAAAACCCCCAAATAAAAAGAAAAAAATAAAAAACAACAATAAAAGCAGCAGCAGCAGCAATAAAGTAAAAAACTACTTATTTGGTTTCAGGTAAGGGGGATTAATCAATGGAAGTCAGAGGAAGGAAGCAAGTTAGGAGAAATCAAGCATGCGCAGGAGGCTGCATTTGAGATGGTAGAGCAGGAGAAGCAGAAGTGCAAGGCAGCTGCTGAAGCAGCACAAGAGGCTCAACAGAGAGCCAAAATGGAGTCTGAAAAGCGAAAACGTGCAGAACTAAAGTTTCAGTCAGAGGCTCAAGAGAAGAAGAAAGCGATGGAAGCATTGTCGCGTATTCAATTTAGATATAGCAAATATACAATTGACGAAATTGAAGTTGCAACTAATTGCTTTTCGAGATCACCAAAGATAGGTGAAGGTGGAGATGGATCTGTCTTTAAAGGAACTCTTGATCACACATCTGCTGCCATTAAGGTTTTGAGGCCGGATATAACGGAAGGAGAAAAACAATTTCAAAGAGAGGTACTTCATGCCAATTCTTTCTATGGTGCAACAAAAAGTAGGTGTTTGGTTCTCGTTATTGGGGAAAGTTAAGGGGAAATTATAATGAAGAGAGAGGTTGAATGAGGTTCGAAATGTGTGGGTGTAAGTAGTTGTCAAATCAATAGGAGGGCGAAAATTAAACTTTTCCCATAATTTGGGCCAATAATGAGAATTAAACACCAATAAACTGAAGTTATTTTTTTCTACTGCATTTTCACCCGATTATTTGAACCCTAATAATTCATAATGCTAAAAATAATATTCAAGAATTTACCCAAGAAAACATGAAACGGAAATTTTTTTAGCTATCTTCAATTTCACGTGTACATCTCTATTCATTCTTTATCCTCATATTTTCATGGTATAGCTTGAGGTGTTGAGCCGTCTGAGACACCCTAACCTGGTTATCCTTTTGGGTGCCTGCCCTGAGTATGGTTGCCTTGTATATGAGTACATGGAAAATGGAAGCTTAGAAGACAGGCTTTGTTGCAAGAATAACACACCACCTATACCCTGGAGTATCCGTTTCCAGATAGCTGCTGAAATCGCCACAGGCCTTCTCTTCCTCCATCAGTCAGGGCCAAACCCACTCGTGCATCGTGACCTCAAACCTGGCAACATTCTATTGGACGGTAACCATGTGAGCAAGATTAGTGATGTTGGCCTCTCCAAGTTAGTTCCCGCACCTTTGGCTGATAACCGCAACCAGTATCACATGACAGCAGCAGTGGGGACATTCTGTTACATTGATCCTGAGTATCAACAAACTGGAATGCTGGGAACAAAATCAGATATCTATTCTTTGGGTATAATTTTGTTGCAAATGATTACTGCAAAGCCTGCAATGGGTTTGACCCATATTGTTGAGCAGGCAATGAAGAAAGTAGAGTTTACGCAGATACTCGACCAAACAGTGAAAGATTGGCCAGTTGAGGAGGCTTTGTCCTTGGCTAAATTGGCCTTGAAGTGTTGTGAACTGAGGAAGAGGGACAGACCAGATCTTGATTCAGAGATATTGCCTGAACTTAAACGGTTAAAGAGATCTTGGATTAGAAAATGAAGCCAAAGATGAATTCAGCCAAATGGATCTGCCGTATCCAAGTTTTCAAGAAAGCTTATCTTCAACGCTGGTCAGTGACTTTCCTCTATGCCAAGTGCGTCTGTGTGCTCGTCAGTTGTCACTTAGTATTATACAAAATTGCATGATATGATGATAAACAAGATTTTCAGCACTCTTTCTTCCTTAATTTTTTCAAGTTTTTATAATTCCTCCAACAACATGCCATTTTCAAATGCAGCAATTGATAAAAATCTTTATAGTTGGTCTTTTCTGTTCAAGCAGGAGACCTGGATGGCCAATTCTAAGATGCAAACTGAAAATCATCTCAAATTCGCATGTGGAAATACCAGCAGAACAGTTACAAGACGTGAAATCCTGGACTAAGTCTTAATGTGCCTGGAAAGCTGACTATCGACGAAGTGAAGACTCACAGCAAGCTTTCATTGATGACATCCCGACTCAATTTTTACATTTCTTGTTTTGCACTTTCTGAAGTTCTGCTCATGATGAGTGCAACAGTATGCAGATTGTACATTTTGGACTAACATTTTCTTGTCAACCATTTTGCAGCCTCAAAAATTGTAGATTAATATAGTATATGCTGAACATAGAAATAGAAGTATATCTTCCTTAGGTGAAAAAATAGAGGGTTCAATACTTAATACTTTTTGCTGCTTAAAGCATTGACTTCTGGAAGAAGAAAATTGGGAGTAAGCATCAAGTAAAGAACAGAGAATTGGGTTGTTATTTCACTCTTCCAACTTTTACTTAATCATGTCTACGCGAGCATACAAATTAGTGTGGTTTTTTCAAGTATGTGTCTCATGGAACGATTAGGCAATTGCGCGTAAATTTGGTATTCATTCAAATTAGTTTATGATTGAACAATAGCCATGTCACTATGTCCGCCTAACTTAAAGAGCATCCCTACCAATCACAAGTCCTTTAAATTTGAAACCACAGCTTGCTCTAGGGGTCAGCATTAATTGACTGAGAATCACCACGAACTAACCAAATGACTGTTTCGGTTTTTGGTTGATTTCAATTAGGTAAAAATTACTCTAGTTTGGTTTAGTATTCGGCCAAAACTCAAGCCGACGCCCATCCCTTACCTGCTCTACTTTGTTGATATGGAAAATACAACTTCTAGTGATATTTTTTTAGAACTTATAAATTTTGGTTATTTATTATATGTGGAAATAAAGCTGTTAAGTTTTTTTAATTAGTATAATAAAAAAATTATTTTATCTGTATACATATATGTTATTATGCCACACATTCAGGTTACAACTACTTACACTTAGAGTATTATAATAATAATAACAACAACCATAACAACAAGAGGAGGAAGCTAAATCATTGGGCTAAATCAGTAGAACTACAGGGAGTAATATGCACATTTCCCCATAATCGGAGGCGCTATTTCATATTGCTAGCCAAAGTAATATGGCGTCGTCGTACTCGCACCGCGTGCTGAACCGGGAATATTCAGCAGAATCCAACCGGTTCACATATTTCTAGAAAAGCCGGTGGACTTCCGCCGGCCAAACCTTGAAAAATCGGCTCGATTTTTTTCATTTCAAAGGTCGCCACCGAGAAAGTTTCATAACCTAACGCTTCCCATTTTCTCTACCCCCCGAAGGGTTCTCGCCGCCTTCCCACGGAGTCGCGATCGTATTCGACCTTAATTCATTCCCAATAGTTCTCCATGGCATACCAACCTCGAGATCCGAATCAAAGCAGCAGCGATGAAAACGATTCCACTCGTCGACTCTACAATCCGTATCAAGACTTGCAGGTTCCCATCCAAACTCTATACAAGTTGCCCACCGCGCCGGAGTACCTCTTTCCGGAGGAGTCTATCGTGCAACGACGCTCCTGGGGAGAGAATCTCACGTACTACACCGGCTTAGGTTACTTGGCCGGCGCCTCCTGCGGTGCCGCCAGGGGATTTGTTTCCGGGATCAAGTCCATCGAGCCCACGGATACTCTGAAGCTGAAAATCAACCGGATCCTCAACGGATCGGGTCTTGCGGGCCGCCAGTTTGGAAACCGGTGTGGCGTCATCGGGTTATTTTATGCAGGCCTTGAAAGCGGTATGGTGGCTTATAGGGATACGGATGATGTGATCAACAGCGTAGTTGCTGGACTTGGTACCGGAGTACTTTACAAGGCGGCGTCCGGGCCGCGTTCTGCAGCTGTGGCTGGGGCGATTGGCGGGGTGCTTGTAGGACTTGCAGTCACTGGCAAGCAGGCGTTAAAACGATACGTGCCCATCTGAATAGTTGGTTTTGTGTATCCGGCTGGTGCATCTAGCAACGTTATTTCATTTATTAACCTTTTTACTTCTAGTTTATGCTAAAAATTGAAATTTTGATCATATATTGATAAACAATGGTACCGATTTTGAGTTCTAGCATGGTAGGGCATGAAGCTTTGTGCTCTTATTGAAGTGTGTATCTCTTTATATATTTATTTGAATTCGGATCTGCTTGTATTCATTTAGTTCTTGAATAACCCGTAGAAGGGTGTGGCTGTGAATAAATTCGACCTCGACAATGTTATTTCTAGCCTCTTGCTACATAGGGGTTTGAATTTTTTTTTATATATTTTTATTTTTCTAGTTGCTGTGTGGTGGATTGGAAGGAACTGTTTATATAACAGAACAAAAGGAAGATATAATGGGGAATTGTGTCTAATCCCGTACACAAACATGCATTAAGTGGTTGCTGGTTTGTTGTATGCTAATATTATTTGCTGTATGTTTCTCTAATTGCTTTATGCTATGTGGTATTTACTTGCTTTATGCTAATACATTGTCTTATGTTCACTACAGGGTCTTCTGAACCAGACATTCATTAAGTGGTTGATCAGTTGCTTTTATGCTAATATTGTATTTTGTTTGTTGTATACTGTTTAATCTTGTGCACCCAACATGCACCCTGTTGTTGATGGCTTGCTATATGCAATTGTAGCTAGTGAGTCTTCTTTCTAGTTTTCATTGCTTTAACTTGAGCATGTCTCAGATGCTCTGGTTTCCTTGCCAAATGAAACATACAATGTTATGCATGATTTTGTGACCATCGGATTCATAGCAGCTACTGATAATGCACAGGTCAAATGGTATTTATTGAATCGGATTAATTTAGAGTAGCATGTAAAGTTTGGTTGAATAGCTGGATTGGGTGACTTGCTGTAATATTCTTTGCTTTAGGTTTACAGATATTGTTAGGTTTCAGCTTGCAATCCATGAATTGACTCCATTGTGTATTGGCACATTGTGAAACTTATTCGTTGTGTTAAAAAATTTTGCCTGGTGCGTTCCATCACATTGATTATGTTGAATTTGGGATTGTGAACCAGCTGAACCGGGGCCCCAACTGGCTCAGTTGGTAGTGCAGATTTGGCCTCACTAGGGTGGTTTGTTTGCTGAGAAGTTTAAATGCATGTATGTGCCATATACTGGTCTTGTTAAATGCATGTACATATGCTATCTGCTCATCTTGTTAGAGCAATATTACCAAGGAGAAACCAGAAATTGGAAGTTTTAGCAGGGAAACCGTGTTCTCAAGTAATGTTTTTGGTGGAGTGCTTTACATTAATTTATAAAGTGTGCGAAATTTTGAGTTTGTCGTATTGAAGTTTTCTGGGCTCATATTGGTAAGTTTAAGGGCCTAATTTGGCCTCTCTTCCTCTCCCCTGACCTCTGTTTCCCTCTACAGTGTATTGCTCTTGATAGTGAAAAAAGGGGTAAATAAATATAACAAAAAAGATCCTCGTATTTGGGGTTTTCCCCCAACAATGGGAAAGGCCATGGAATTGTGATTCTTAATTTGTCAACGTTGCCCAAACAAAATGTTCAGCGGCAACTTTCCATCTCTGACAAATTCGTTGAGAAGCTGATGGTGTGCACGATTAAGTCCCAGCTCCCTAGTCCAGAGGGCATGACAGTTAAGAAATATGTTTATTACTATATTTCTTATAGAATTGTCGAAGGAGCCTTAATTGAAGAACAGACTGGATGTGTTCAAATTCAATATTTATTGGCATCTAATGTGTTACGGAGTAGGGAGAGAGAGAACTTACATAACTAGTATTATAGAAAAATTGACCTAGCGATGTATATATATAGTACTATATAGTGTCATACAGTCATGTGACGTGTATCAAGAAACGTTACATAATTGTAATTTCTCATATGGCGTGTTTCGATGGACGCCACGTATGATATGGTAATACACCATATAGTGTAAGATTAGATTGGAGACTAGTCGTAGTCTTTAGATATATATACAAATAATTAGGTGCATGTTCAGACAATGTCTACATTTGAATCGCATACTTGCTCTTTTTATGTCGAGTGTATGTTCATAATTACTCTAGCATAGGCCTAGGCATTGGACGAATTGGGTCGGGTTTGAGCCCAACCCAAACCCGACCCAACAATGGGTCAGTTAAGTGATTTTAGAACCGAGTCAATATGACTCGGTTTTGAAACCCGACTGAACCTGAGTCAACTCGGGTTGAGTCAGGTTGGAAAGGTAGTCAGGCCCAAAATAAAAAAAAAAAAAAGAAAAAAAAATTAAAGCGTGTCAAATTTCATTTGAGGCCCAAGAATATAAAAACACACTCCAACCAAGCCCAATACCACAACAAGCCCAAAGTCATTGATCCATTCCCATCAACCAATAAGAGACCATAATTTCCACTTTCTAGTTTCTACTCTAAGCCTAAAGGCCTAAATGCTTGTAGCAGTGGTAGATCTGGTGGTGGTATGGCGCAGTGGAGGTGGCAACAGCCAAACACGATTTCTCAACAGAATTGATCATCATTCAACAACCCGCCATGTTGAGACACAATAAATAAGAACAAGTGAGGAGAAAGTGGCGGTGGCAATAACGCGATGGGGACGGCACAGTAGGAATAGGTGAGCAGACACGGCAGCGACAACCAGTGTAGGTAGAGGAGAGCAGCAACAACACCGCAGTACGATCTATAGGAGCACTGGTGAGTAGCAGCGAGGTACGCTGGGGATTGGGACAGCAGACGCGGCGGCAACGGCTGTGGTGAACGGAGCTAGGGTTCGTGAAGTGAGGGTGAGAGAGTGATTGTGGTTGAGAGAGTAAGGATGAGAGACCAATTGTGATGCCAGATCGTGTGAAATGAATTGAAAGTGTCAAAACTCAAAATGGGAATGTTGAAATTAGCAATTTCATCAAACAACCAACAGGTTTCGGGGGAAAGAAAAATAATAAAAAAACTATGCAAATCGGGTCAAACCCGACAGCCCAACTTGAGTCAAACCCGAGTCGGGCAGTCTGGTGGGGGACCCACGGGTTGAGCAGGCTCTAGATGCTCGACCCGGAACTCAACTCGACCCTGTCGTGTTCCCCAGCATCAAAACCGCCACTAACATGCGGTTAACAGTGACTCGACCCTACCCGACCTGTGGCGGGTCGTTGAGTCAGTTTTGCTAGATTCTCAGATCATATGCCCAGCCTTTGCATATTTGCTTAAGACGTGTCAACAATTTTTGCATGTTGCTTGTACATTCAGTTGGACGTGTTAACAATTTATTGTACATTTAATTGGAGATCAAATTTTATGCCCTCTGTTGAGTTATACTATTTTTTTATATATTAATAAAAATAGTAGGCGAATTCCAAACTCTCATTAACTATGTAAGGCGGACGCTTAAAAAACACGTTACATCTTAATTAGTGCTTTTGATTAATAAATAAATAAATTTTGCATGCCGCTTAACCTTTTAGAATACCCTTTACAAGTATTGCATACGTCATAGTTGAGAGAGCTAATTGCGACAATCTAGTAGTGATGGTAATAAGGCGGATTAGGGATCTGCCCTACCTGACCGGTGACCCTTCAAAATTCGGGGGATATAGTCGGGGCAGGTCGGGTGGATTGGGTTGAGGTTTTCACCCATGACCCAATTTGCTGTGAATCGACCCGTCCCGACTTGCCAACCCGCGGGGCTAAAAAGATTTGCCCCGTTCTAATAGGGGTCCCACAGGCTCTCTATCGTGTCAGTTTAAATTGTCATACCTATTGTTCAGGTACATTACTTCATCTTCACAATCAAATCAATCTAAACAATTACCTTTTCATCCAATTTAATGTTAGAACATCTCCAATGCGTCCGGTCTTAGGTGGAAGTCTTTCAAGAGAGAGACACACATAAAAAATTTGAACGATTCCACATGTTTCCTATTTTATTTTAATTTTTTTCTTTTAATAATTTTTTTCTCATTTACCCATCTTTTCCTCACTTTTTCTCTCTCGTATCATGTGTAGTTTTTAAATTTGGGCCTTCTTCAAAGACCTACTACTACTATTTTATCTGTATTTTTGAATTTATATCTATTTCTCTCTTCTTTTTCACTTTTCCCTCTCTTTTTTTCTTACACCTCTTTCCTTCAACATTAAATTAAAATAATCATCTTCTCTCTATCTCTCTCTACACCATCAAAAATATTGACTATCCCATTGAAGATGCTCTTAGAGTGACACAATAAAATTAGAATAATGCTCCTATGTTCATCCAATTTACATTTAGTATGATGCAATCAAATTAAAATAATGCGACTCTTATTGATTCACTGAGTAACATGAAGGGATGTTTCTCTTCGTCCATGTATTTCAATCTAATATAAAAGTAGTTTTGTCAATATATTAAACGAATGTTTAACATTGATCAATCGAAATGAGGACTCAATTGAATATTGAGAGAGCTGCTCATTTACTTGAAAAATGGCATAACGGACTGAGACTTGACAAAGGCACTTTTCTCGCCGAATGCCTTTCATTCAAAAACGTATTGGACAACTTTATTTTAAGACAAAAATATCTCAACCTTTCACACTCTAAATGGGTATCAGTTAGTGCCCAAAATAATGACTCTGACCCATTATTTTAAAATTTATGTTACCCGGTTCTTGTCATAAACGCCAAAAATTATAGACAAAAACACAAATCAAAGCTCAATAGGAACATGCGTCGTCGATTCTGATGCCTTCAGGCCTCTAGTTTGTGAAAAACAAAAATCTGGGAGAACTATGAGAGAGAAAACAAAAGAATTTAAAGCAACATTGTTTCTGGATTCTCAATGTATCCCTTAAAAGCCTTCAGCCACTCTGCACCAACGGCACCTAATAAAAAACCAAATAGACAATAGTAAGTTAGAATTTTCTGTTAAGTGTTTCCCTGTGCGGGTGGGTGTGAATGTGAAAATGAACTACGCCAGTTAATGTTTAGAATTTTTCACGAAGTAGGGCTCTTATGTAAATAAATCTCTAACGCAGAATATAAATCTCCAACACAGAATATAAATCTCCAAAGCTAATATAAGAAATAAAAAAGCAATCATTCAGAACGAGAGAGGATTTTGAATAACGGTGAAAGAATCGAGTATCTTATCAAAAATGAAGCTAAGTTTATGTTGCAACTGGTTACAATGAAACTAACATTTCAAGGTCAAATAGTGTAACTTACCATCTATGACCCGATGATCACAGCTGAGTGTCACAGACATAAAAGAAGCAAACTTGTATTGTTCAGGACCACCAGCAGGTATGACCCGCTTTTCAGCTGCTCATAGAGGTTAAAGGAGTAAGACAAGCATTGACATAAAAATCAACCTGAGTGATTGAGAATGGGGGGGAGCTTAACTCACCGGAACCAACTGCGAGAATGCCCGACTGGGGAGGATTAATGATTGCACAGAATTGCTTGATTCCAAAAGGCCCTCCCAAGTTTGATACCGTAAATGTACCACCCTGCAGAAAGGATATGTTAGAGTTTATATCCTGTGAAACTACAAGCATAGTTTTAACTAGTTTAGTTTAACCTCATAATCTTCTGGCTTTAAGGTGTTTTGTCTTGCTTTCTGGGCTAAATGCTTGACTTCCTCAGAAATTTGTGATAAACCTTTCTTATCAGCATCCTGCAATTATAGTATGAGATTATTTTAGACTTGGAGAGCATGAAAGTCAACAGAAGGCAACAAGCATTAGACTATACGAAATAACAAGAAGTAGAGACAGCAACATACCCTAACTATAGGCACATACAGCCCATTATCTGTCTGCACTGCAACATTGATATTCACATTGTGATACCTGTGTGGAACATTGAAAACGGTGCAATTAAAGGCCCAAATTGATGTAAAGTTACTTATATTATTAAGGACACTTGTGACACTTTTGACACTTACTGTCGAATGTAGTCATTGGTCCATGAACTATTACACTGAGGAACTTTCTGAAGAGCCAAAGCAGCAGCCTGTAGTCAAACAGCTGTTTAGTCAATGATTGAGTGAATCAATCACTTTAAACCTGCCCCCCTTCTCTTTTCCGGAATCAAGGAAAACACAATAATAAAAATAAAAACTGTGACTCTGTAAAATCCATCTTACCTTAATTACTAGATCATTAATCGATAACTTCTTCCCTCCAGAAGCTTCCTGCAATGCATTGAGCTTGCTGCGCAATCTGCATAAAAGGCAGAAATTAAGATAAATAACACGAAATTCGTTGCAGCAGAACCTCAGGAAAGGTTGTCAAAACTCACTCCATGAGCTTGTCGACACATGTATCTACAGTTACGTAATAGTGGGGGATGGTTTGCTTTGATTGCAACAACCTGGATGCTGTTACCTGTCAAATGTTATTGAACATTAGCCGCAACAACTCAGCCATGAATAATAACTGGAACTGCTAAAACATAGATCTAAGTGTTAATTGCCAACCACCTAAGATGTCACACTTGCATAAGAGGTGCTATCATTCCTCCAAATATACTTCCATACTAACATAAACAAGGATCCCACAAAATGAGGTTGGCACTATGTATAACTCAGATCGGTACAATTTTAGTCAAATCTTAGATATAAATTTTTTGCGAGCGGCTAGACGGGTCCTGAAGATGAGAATAGTGAAGCCAAACCTTTCTAATTTGTGAGTGAGGAATGTCTGTGTAATCTAGAGCAGCAGCACCTGGCGCAGCAGCCGTGGGGGCTTGTGAGACTTCCTTGCCACGAGAAGCTACAGTATATAGATGGTAAAATAGCTTAGAAAATCATTTAATAACAATCAAGTCAATGAGTATGTTGTAGAAAACATGGAAATAACCAGTGCACACTTGGTTCATGTAAGAAACAAAATTTCAGGCAGCACAAGGAACCAGCCTATTAATGCATAATCTACATGAAAGCAAGGATGAAGAAGAATACCAAGAAAACCTTCAATGTCTGCCTTCACAATTCTTCCATCAGGACCAGTTCCTTTGATGTTTGAAAGGGGTACCTATTTTTCATGATGATGCATGGACAGCAGAAGACAGGAAAAGCAAAATGAGAAACAATTCTTATTCTCCAATGAACAAGTAATTAATATGCTTATTTAGTTGGTTCAAATAATGTACATTGTGATCTTCAGCTAGTTTCCTGGCTAGAGGACTGGCAAATATCCGATTTCCTGCAGAAGGAGGTGCACTGGGCGTAGATAATTTTGGCTCTGGTGAAGTAGCAGGCTCTGCAATCTCTTCTTTTGGTGGAGCTGGAGCAGGGGATGTCTTGGGTGCAGAAGCAGAATCTGATGTTGAAGGCTGATAGTCTTTAAATTTTGCAACGTCCTCCTCTTCTTCAACAGTTATGGCAATTATCTAGAAGCAACCATTACAGTTCAGAGAAGTTCCAATGCTAAATACTAATGACTACCATGAAACAAAATCTATACCCTTTGGAATCATTTATACATTTTCATTCTAAAATTTTGACAAACATTAATTTGCAATTGGTTGGCCAGTTCCCTTAATTAGCTATACAGTGTCGTTCCATTCCCTGGTTTGGGAAATCAATTGACGCCTATTTGGTTCAGCAGACAAAGCCAATTTGATTGAGATTGCACTGAAAAACTGAACCTGTCCCATCAGTGAATGCATCTCGTTTGTCAGATGATTCAATGTAAATGACCTTAACATTCCGTAAAAGTTATCCAGTCTAGTTGGAACGGCCTGGTAAGTTTTTTTTTTTAACGGCCTGGTCAGTTATGTGCAAGAAATAGCATACATATACCAATCTAGTGAAGAACAGAGTATTTGATAATATGAAAATAATTCAGCACACTATGAGAGATATTTACAGTTGAAAGCACAACAATCCTCTTCTGTATTCTTCAAATGTTTCTGTAAAATATTGAAAATAGGTCTCTATACAGATGAGATCAATACCTCGCCAACTTTAATTCCGCTAGATCCATCCCCGCGTAAAATCTTAGCCAGATATCCTTCCTCCATGCACTCCATTTCTACAGTGGCTTTATCCTAGGAGCATAGACGAGATAATAAGAAAATTAGAGTAACACATTCACAGGAGAACCACGTTAAATTAAGAACAGAACCAAAAAAATGGGGCAAACAGACCAACCGTTTCAACTTCACAAAGGACTTCACCAGGGGAAATCTTGTCGCCCTCTTTCTTCAACCACCTAGCAATATTTCCCTGCATTGCAGCAAAAAAGGGGGGAAAAGAAGAAAGACAAATCATGACAAACTTAGATGCAAAATACGCAGTGGCTTCCACACTTTCAGAGAGTAACATACTTCTGTCATTGTAGGTGATAGAGAAGGCATCCCAATCTCTTGGTGTGAGGGTAGATCTGAGAGACGGTTAAATATTTAGTGTTAGATGGATATGCATCAAACAAGAACTATGAGGAATCAGAGTTAACTGAATTTCACAAAGAGAATGGAGATAATTTATGGTATTTAACTTAGATACTAAAACATGCATCTCAAATAGTTTCACATATGTAGAACATATAACTCGATCCAGAAGAAAAATCAATAAATAAATAACTAGACCCAGAATTCAGATGCTTATACTCCAACAATAATCATTAGAAATGACCTAAAACGACTCATGCATTGAGTTTGAAGAATGGTATCTGGAAATATTCTAAGACTAAGACTAACCTGAAGCGGTTGAAAAGCCTCTTAAATTTCCCCGTGTCCTGAAAACAGAAACACAGTATTAGACCATGGTTCAGAAGGGGGGGGGGGGCAAAAATTTGTGCCTCTAACCATCTCAAGGAACGTCTTTCTTGGATTTCTTTTGAGGCTTACGCCTCTGTTGTTGAGGCGTTTGCATCAAGGTAATATCTTATTAATGAAGCGACGAGCACCTCTATTAAATGTTTTCGGACACTTTTACTGAAACCAAAACATTAAATGTCTTGGGCCAATTTTCTGGAACTGAACAATTACAAAACTGACTTGATATGAATATTTACTAAAACCTCGAAAATGTATTAATTGGACACAAAAATTTTAATTAAATTATAACTTCATTTAATTCATTTATTCCTTATTAATTCACTCTATATATAATCTTACTATAAGATATGGTCAACCTAAACAAAAAGGATACCCAAAGCATAGTGAAAGATTTACACATGATGCTAGTGGCAGTGTAGCACTGACGGGTGATCATATTGGGTAACTTTTTATGTTTGAGTGGTAACTTTATGTTTTTACTAAATTTAGTTTGAGCTTGTTAGCATAGATAAATTAAACTAATGTGTTTTTGTTCCTCACAAGATAAGATACCTCAATCCACATTTTTTGCCCTTTCAAACCATGTATAAGACCCTGTTTAACCAAGATAATTGTGAAATTGTTATGTATTTACACAAGAAGACAGGCTAGTCAACATGATAGAAAGCACACCGTTGCAGTCTTCTATTGAACGTCATGCCAGCAAATGGCGTACACATTTCCGTTTCTCTTCTTGAAGCATTTCCCTTCTGTATTCCTGCTGCTGATATCTGCATTAACATATTCAGACTTTCACCACTTCATTCAATCCATGAAAATTTGTACATGACTTAAATCAAGTGAAGAACTCAAGATTCTTAACACAAGCAAAGGGGAAGAAAATTCAGCAGATCAAATCACAAATAAGAGATTTACCACTCTGTAATTGTGAAAATTTCCACTAGAGAACTTGGAGACCCCATGATTTTCTCCATGGGCAAGACGAAGCTGACCAACTTTTGAAATATCTGTACCAAAGTTCAATTTAAACAATTAGCATCACTTAAACTCTTCCATTCTCACCAAGCTTTAGTAAACACAAGTTAATTCTTGTAGAGAACATGTAACCACAGAAGACCCTTTTAATTTCCTGTTTTTTCCCGAAAACAGAAAAGTCAAACCCTTTTGTATCCACACCATTTCCACTCTCTTCTATCATTATAAACATGAACACCCACCACAACTGGGTCAAATAGCTGAAAAAGATTGTTGCAAGTCATGCAAATGCATCTAAGTGCCAACTTTACTCTAAGAGGCCATAGGTAAATCACAAGACAGACAATCCATGCATGCCAGATTTCTGCCAGAGAAAGGTGCTAGGAGCAACTAATCAGAGAGAGAATTAATGGCTTAGGATTCAAACACACAGCCAACATTTGAGCCGCGATTAAGATTTAAGAGCATCATTTCATCAGATATAGGCTGGGATGCCACCTAACTCTCTAAACATCTAAGAGAGCCACAAAGAAAATAGAAATAGAGCTTGTTTTCAATGGGAACAAATCAAAAGAATATGCAGCTGACTTACCATCTATTTTATCAGCCAATGGTCTAACATCATTGGCAACCCAGCGTGCTAAAATTGAGCGGTCATTTTGCATATCCTTGGTGGCGAGTCTAAGCTGTAAAAATGAATGACGTATTTATGTCATTTAAAACATGAAAATACAACAAGAGACATGTTACTGGTCATTAAGAACTAGAAAGGGAAATGTATTCTACTGGACACCACAGGATTCAATATCACAAAGAAAGAAAATGTAGAGAGTCGCCCTTTTTGGTAATCAGTGAACTATTAGAACGGTAATATTGAATATGCATGGCAGGGCAGGGAAATAACCCATCATTTAGCCCAGAATACTGAACAGGAAGTTTGCCCCTGTAGCTTTCACTTACTTCTGTATCTTTTGTTGAAATAAGCAAGATAATGAGTGGAGTTACATGGTGAAGATTTGTGTATTACACATGATCTCACGAGATAAGTGAATGTGATTTGTTTGACTAAATTCAGATTTGAAAAGAATGTGAATGTAGGAGTATGCAAACAGGACTGACTCAACATAGTCAATAAATATATAACTGGCTTATTAAGTCGCTATCTTAATCCAAATATATTAACACCTATTAAATCACGTCTTGATGAACAGCAACAAATCTCAACAACAAACAAAAGGTGTGGCTATGTAAATGCGTAGATTCAATTTACACAATCTCTTATGTCCATACGGCCTGGACAAAAGCACCAAATCAACCAGTTGCTGACAAAACAAGAATCCGAAGACTACAATTGCAACCAAATATGTGCTTTGATCAGCTTACTTTCATATATTCTTCTGGATATCATCACGACATTTGCAGAAACTGAGGACCTATATGGTCCTACTAGCTCAAAATACTCTAAATCATGTGCAGATACACGGTAATCCATCAGCAAATTGTCGGGGGTCAATTTGCAAGTTTCCATTTCTAGAAATTTATTAATAAGTCTATGAGTTTAACACCTAACCAATCGTACCCACAAAACTATATACTTCGTAAAACTGCATCGGCGAAAAAAAATAAATAAAGCTGGAAGTAAACTAACATCAAGATCCAATAGCCAGTTTCCCTAAAACGGATCAAAAGCCCGCATCATATATCAGCTTATTCAGAATGCATCTATCGCCACGTGCAAGGCGATTCATCAGACAATAAAAATTCGTTATTCCGCATCCATAAAACAAAAATTGAATTAAAATCCTGAACCCATCACCTAAAATCAACCCAGTACAAAAAGAAAGCCCAGTAGTACCTTTCTGGAGTGAAGAATAATTCGAGAAGCCATTGGTGGCAGATTCAGATGACAGTCCTCAGAAAGCAAATGAAAAGCTAATCAACAGCGGGTTGGGGTGGGAAATGGGAATGGGGTGGCTTTTGAACGGTATAAAGGGCTATGTGATGTGTATTACGGGAACTCGAATTGAATTGAGGGTTGGTGCGTCGTCAGGAAGCGCTGAATGAAAGTCAGGAAGGTATCCGCCGGCCAGCGTCGACAAGTCGCATTTGACGTACGTCCCCGATCCAAAGTTTTATGGAATAAAAATGGGATTTTCCTTCTAAGGGTTCAACGCCTTTCTTGTTCTCCCACGGTTTTATGTTACAAAACAAAATAATGTACTGAGAAAATGATCTATTAAAATCTTGATTTAGATGTATCAATATAGCACGCGTTTCGAAGTACTATTCGACGGCTTTTATTGTTGTGTCAATAATCATTTTCTGTTAAATCTAATCTGAACATATCATTTATGTAGACATAGTACATCTCTCCGCTCGGTTTTGTCGTTTTGCTAATGGAGAGATGCAGCCCTTGCCAGTCCTTTTACATTTGACCGCAAGACGTTATAGAGAGCACCTGTGTTACTTAGGCTAAAATATATCACACAAATGTCAACTTAATGAAAATTTTCTAGATGGAACCAATTATATAGTATGACTGTAATAAAAAATCAATATAGGCGATCTCTACTCAATTATGTGGTGTTTGTGGGTAAATAAACTACTGTTACTCCAAAAGTATGGAAAATACAATCGCTCTGATTCAAATCAAGAACTCATATACAGTATAATTGGATACCACCAACTAAGGGTCTGTTTGTTTACATTTATAAACTTAGTATCTAAAGAGAATTTATAAAAAGTGAAAATGAGTAGTGGAGATTTAATTAAAGTTTAAAATGTGTGGTAATTATTGAGTAATTGTCAAATTAAAAATAGGTGAATTTATAAATAAAAAAAATAAAAAATATCAAACAAACCCTAAGTCAATTTGTCGAGCTAAGCCCATTACCTTATGTGGACTGCACGTGACATCATTATATGGGCTATTTCTTCAAGCCCAATTCGGTGACGCTGGGGCAGCATGGGGTGTGCTTTAAAAATTTGCCCTAGCCGCAATTTTACGGGAAAGAAGGGCGATTTAGGAAACGAGAGAGCAAAAAGGGACGACCTGAGACAATCCTATATAATAGGAACCCATTCTTTACCAAATCCTCCTTGCCTAGTTTACTAACAAATCAACGTACCAAAACCGGTCTTCACTGCTTTGTTTCGTCTCCAACTCCTAGGTTCAGATCCGAGGAGTATTTCTCAGCGTTCTTGTAGACAAGCGTTCCCGGTTCTGTCGTCTTCACGTTAGGATTCCAAGGTTTTTGTTTATTTCTTTATTATGTTTATATTTTCTCTGAGCTCGTGAATCTTTGTTTACGTAGGTTTTCTGATCTGTCATGTTAGAGTAAAAGTTGATGTTATTTGTCATGTTTGGAGTGCATGATGCGAACACTGTGATAATGTTGGAAAGTTGGAGGATTTGAGGTATTATCTGTGGTTTTGATTTTTATATTTGGGTTTAATGCGATATTGTTCTGGGATTGATTTGCGTTGTGACATATGCTCTTGATCAGAAAACGATATCTTTAAAATTCCCGTGTTTTTTTTTCTTTTTCATTTGTTTATGTTCTGTTTCATGATCCTGAATACCGAGGCCCGGTTGTTATTATTTGTTCTAAGAGATGATATTGTAATGCATGTAAACTTAGGTGGCAAACGTATTACATTGTCCCCCTGCATGTCTCTGTCTATGCAATGAAAATTGTTTCAGCTTATTAGCTGAGATGTTTTATGCAGAGTGTTCTGCCAAAGATTTGAGTTTTACATATTTTATTCTTACTTTTATCAAATAGTTAGATATTTTCTTTATGGGATTTCAGTTGATTAATTTTCTTATAGTTAATTTCAATTTAATTCCAGTCTTCTTAGACACCTGTTTAACTGTGTGATTCTTGCTAGGTTTGTGGGGGAGATGGCGAAGGGGCTTCTGATATGGAGGATTTTCGTCCTTGTTATCAGATAGCCACCTGCCATCTGGGATCTCTCTCCCAAACATTGAAACAGAAGTTAATGCTTGTACTCCATGTTTACATGGTTTTCAAGTTTGGCTCTTTTGTTACATTTTTTGCCTGGTTTGGTTATTTATTTTTTTATGTCATTATACGTGTAGTTTGTGTCAGCTTATTAGCTCGCATACCATGTGGAACTTCCCAAATATTAGAATTTCAATTTTGTTATTTGATTTGTTATTTTCTGAAAATAATTTGATTGATTAGGGGAATTACAGCATGTTTTCCTTTGATTGTTATTAATTTGATTAATGTATTATTATTTATTGCATATCTGCCAAAAATCCATCCTAGTTGTGTGAGGTTGGCTAATTTCGGGGAAGATGGCAAAGGGGCTTTTCTGTAGAGGATTTTCTTCTTGTTAACAGTCACCTGCCATCTGGGATCATCCCCAAATATTGTAACAGAAGTTTAATGCTTGTACTCCATATAACATGGTTTTCAAGTTTAGCTCTTCTTTAACATTGTTTGCAAACAGGAGAATCTTGTGGTTTTTATTTATTGGATTTGGTTGTCACTTATTTACCCATATTTGTCCTTTACATTATCTCTTGATTTCATAAAATGTTCAGTCATCTGGCATCAATATTTGTTGGGTAATATTAATATCTCAAGCACATTGCAGTCATGTCAGGTTTGGGGGTAGATGGATCACAATTTGATGGTCGTCAATATGATACGGAGATGAATGAGTTGTAAGTTACTGTTTTGAGCAATTTGACAACATATTCTGTATATTTTACATCGAAATCTAACTAAGTTGTAGTGATGGACTATAACGCAATGCTTGTTTTGCTCTCTTTGCTATATAGCCTCCAGGTTGATGGACAAGAATTCTTTACCTCGTGTAACGAGGTCCATGAAAGTTTTGATGCTATGAATCTTTTAGAGAATCTCCTCAGAGGCATTTATGCTTATGGTGTGTGCACCAGTGCTCTTAGGTTATCAGTGAATTTTATCTTGTTGCGAAGTTGCCGTGCACCACAGTAATATTTAATATTTCTTTTGAAGGTTTTGAGAGGCCCTCGGCAATACAACAAAGAGGTATTGTCCCATTCTGTAAGGGACTTGATGTTATTCAGCAGGCTCAATCTGGAACTGGAAAAACAGCTACCTTCTGCTCTGGCATCTTGCAGCAGCTTGATTATGGTTTAATGCAATGTCAGGCATTGGTTCTAGCGCCTACTAGAGAGCTTGCACAACAGATTGAGAAGGTTATGCGAGCACTTGGGGACTACCTTGGTGTGAAGGTTCATGCCTGTGTTGGTGGAACTAGTGTTCGCGAAGATCAACGTATTCTTGCAGCTGGTGTTCATGCTGTTGTTGGCACCCCTGGTCGTGTATTTGACATGTTGCGGAGGCAGTCACTCCGCTCTGATTACATCAAAATGTTTGTACTTGATGAGGCGGATGAAATGCTTTCACGAGGTTTTAAGGATCAGGTACTTTTTTCTTCACTTCAATGCTATCAGTGGTTTTTTATTCCTGGATCATGTGTGAATTCCCAGATCTTGGGTGGATACTTATCGTAATAATCTATCTGAGGCATCACTGTACAGTGTCTTTTTGTTCTTTACCACATCTAGAGCTTTTACTGATTGGGATTTTCCTATGCTTCCAGATATATGACATTTTCCAATTGTTGCCATCTAAAGTTCAAGTTGGTGTATTCTCAGCCACCATGCCACCTGAAGCCCTTGAGATCACTAGGAAGTTTATGAACAAACCTGTGAGGATATTGGTGAAACGGGATGAGCTAACTCTTGAGGGTATCAAACAATTCTATGTTGACGTTGACAAGGAAGAATGGAAGCTCGAGACCCTCTGTGATCTATACGAGACTCTAGCCATCACGCAGAGTGTCATCTTTGTGAATACCAGGCGCAAGGTTGACTGGCTGACTGACAAAATGAGGAGCCGTGACCACACCGTTTCAGCTACGCATGGAGACATGGATCAGAACACTCGAGACATTATCATGCGTGAATTCCGTTCTGGGTCATCTCGGGTTCTTATTACCACTGATCTCTTGGCTCGTGGTATTGATGTCCAACAAGTTTCTCTAGTGATAAACTATGATCTTCCTACTCAACCGGAAAATTATCTTCACCGTATTGGAAGAAGTGGAAGGTTTGGAAGAAAAGGAGTTGCAATAAACTTTACAACAAAGGATGACGAGAAGATGCTCAATGACATACAGAGGTTTTACAACGTCACCATCGAAGAACTTCCATCAAATGTTGCTGATCTTCTTTGAGGCAAATTTTCTGGATATTTATGGTAAAAATGGGAGCCTTTTGAGGTGCTTAGCACTAGTTTAACATATTCTTTCTTTTATTCGTTGTCAGTTAAAAGCTTATTTGGCAAAGCATACTTGAGCTTTCATGATTTAACTGTGAGCAGAAGCCTATACCCACATCTTGGTGGGCATGCTGCTTGCTGCTAATTCAATTTTGTTAGGGTTCTTGTAACATTCTAATGGAGGTCGCAGATTTTGGTTCTTTTGCTGTCCCTACACTATTGTCTGTTACACTGATGAAGGTATCGAGGATATGTATCATGCATCAAATTGTATATATGACGCAATGGCTTAAATGTGTCTTGTTCATCTCGAAAAAACACAGGCATGCACATTTGATGAGTCAGACTGACATGAACATCAAGCAAGTCAGCTTATTTTCCTTCAGTACTGGAGGTGCTTAGCCAGCGCCTATTAAATATGCTCTCAAGAACTCGAATTGTTTCACCGTGTACTGCACGAAATCTGTGAGTAGAAACAAACTTACTTGAGGGGCTATTTTATAATAATAAAGATATAATTGTAGGGGTGTTTGATTCTCATCGTCATTTTTTCATCGGACACTTTTCAGTTATCAATTTGAACAGCGTCAATTTTAAGTTCTTTACTGGTAAGCGTGTCCTAAAAAGTTTTTCTAGGCGTCGTTTACAAGGCATTTATACTCGAAACTTGGGCTTATGTTACACACGCATTGATCACGATTTTATCACGAATCGGAGCACTTTGTGCTCAGGCCGCCCAATGCTTGACCTCTGTTTTTCCACATCTCATGCTTTTTATAACCTTTTAGACAGTAACACGAGAGGAGTCACCTTGAGTTTTCCCGCTAAGTGGAGCTTATTTCCTCCTTACAGCTCGATCAAAGATAATCCATACAAACTTGTAACTCAATATTATGTTGTAGATAAGGACAATCTTGGCATATGACTTCATTTATGGGGTGTGATTTGAACTTTTATAATCTGATAGTAACTACTCGATTGTAGTTAAAACATTTTCGAACTTGCACTAATCTCCACCCCTTGTTCAACCACAACCATCTCTTCACTTAATGCATGCATGCGTTTTCGTCAACAACTAGGTAGTAATTAACTAATCATTATAAAATTAATTAATGATGATAATGCCCCAAAAAAATCAGTATTCAGTGAAGTTTCTTCCCCAGTTCATCACTGCTGCTCTGGCATATTTTCTCGTTTCTTCATAGCATCCTCTTTCATTTGGCTGATTCTTGCAGTCTAACCATGTCCTTTTGCCTTGATGTTACACTCAATTTGATAAAGTTAGTGGCGGAGACAAGGGATGGCCACCCGATCCTCGGCTACCCCGTTTTTTTAAGAAAACATTTTTTACCCTTTGAAAAGTAAGAAGACTTTTTTTTTTTTTTTGTGGTGTTCCAGTTAGGGGTCGTCATGTTTCACATACCCTTAGACTATCTTCTAGTTACGCCACTGGGTAAAGTAGGATGGCAACGAGGGCAAGACGACCCTCCACGACGTGACCCCGACCCCGTAACCGCACACAGAATCCAGCCTCATTTGGGACGGGGCAGGACGCTGCACAATTGTATAGGACCAATTTAGCCATCCCTGAAGTAGGGCCATCAAGATGCTCATAGTTCTGAAAATAACAGATGTCTGGAAATAAAAAATATGATGACCTGGACAAATAAAAAGGAAGATAAATGAAGGGCAAATATATACCTATATTCACAAATAGTGTATACATACAACAGCCCAAGCGCTCCGGTGTAAGAAATACCTCACTATACTGGACAAACAATACCTAAGAATGAACCATCAAAGGTTCAACAACGAAAAACCAAAACGGAAACTCAGCAATCCAAAAAAAATGTCGAGACAAAAATCTAGGTTAGTATAAATTATGTTTGCTAAGGTATTACGGTAGGGGGCTGCATTACTGAATACTTCTTCTGCAGTCTTCCTTTTAACTGCCTGATTTTGGCGTCCACTCTGGCTGTGAACCCGATCTTTGTTTTCTGTCTGGCCTTCGTCCGCTCTTGTTTCCACATATGTCGATCCTCAATGTCCTTCCGGTAGTACTTGATTTCTTGAATGATGTGATGGTCCATTGGATTGAACGATCTTTGGAAAGAAATGTGTGTAAGGTATGGGAGATTACAGGCAATGGTTACTAAGAGGGTAGTGATCCAGTAAATCGGGGCTGGGCCTAGAACTTCTGTGAGAACTTTGTAGGCGTTTTCCTCAAGAGCAGACGATATTTGTCCATAGAAAACAAGAAACACATACCATGTGGTAACACTACCCCAAATGAACAAGTGTTGTATCCACGTGAAGTGACTCATGGTAAGTGCAATCTGGCAATTTACAGCCCAAACAATGCAAGTGAACATAGCAGTACCAACAGCAGTCATATCAGCCGTCTGACCTCCAGCACGAAAAGCTTGGTCATAAAAGATGATAATGTTGAGGAAGAAGATAATGAGAGATGTATATAGACCATTTCCCATCCACCCGAATATTCTGTACCAGTCGAAGAACAAATTCTTTGGCCCTTGCTGATATAGAGCAGGAAACTGCATTGTCCATTAGTTTGCATCAGTAGTCAGTACAAAACATTTCCAGTTTATATAAAGATCGTCAGAAAATTTTACAGGAATATCTAGTTTCAACTCTGAAATTTCCTACAATTTGATCACCTCATTGATCTCCATCTATTTGATTAGAAGAAAAGATCAAGTGAGGCTTTAGTTATTGCCATGTCAGCTTTGTGGTATTTAGACAAGGACCAGATTACCAAATTATAAAGTGTTTCAAGTTCAATATCCCAGTTGGCACCATTTAGTGTGGAGTCACCAACATGAAATTTTCACAAAGCACTTGTCTTTTCATTTTGAGCATTTTTTTTTTTTTTTACATGTTGAAATTGTGTTTGTGGTAGTTTGAAGGAAATTCAAATACGTGAGATCAAGAAAGGGTTGCATGGAGACTAACCTGTAAACACACTTCAGAATCTACATCCTGTTCGAATACTCCGAGTGAAATCACCGGCAACGAAGTAAGAACAACATTGAATAGCAGCATGTACCAGTCAACATAAACCGACTGTCCAGAAAACGCAGCAAAAGCCTCAAAGTAGAAGATTGTGAGGCCAAATGCAATATTTTTGTAGAAGAAATAGCAGATCTGGACGCAAAAAGTAGTTAAAGCTTGAAAATAACATAAAGATTTGGGGTGGGGGGCAGCACGAAGGAGAACGACTACATCAATGCAATAATTATTATGTTATTATGTTTTATATGCAGAGAGATGTAATTTTGTTTCTTTATACCATTAAAGCTATATCGATATGATGAGTTTGGCAAAGATGATTACCATTTGAGCAATTCTTTTATAGCACCAGTGCCCATGGACAACTAGAAGCCTCTCCAGAAATCGAAACTGTGCAATAGAAAAGTCGCTAGCCATTACAGCCTACAGAAAACCAAATTTGTGTCAACATATTATAATCTAAAGAGAATTCATGCTCATGAAAAACTCCCATGCAGAAACAAAATGTAAATTAAATGAACTGCAAGAAACCCAACAAAAGCAAAGCACTTGATCAACAATGAAACGAGAACTAATTTATTAGGAAAAGAACAAGAACTTGCCAATTTTCTTGAAAAATGAGTTACTTTTCAGTATCTAACATTAACCATTTATAAATGTAATTCACAAAGAAAGTGTGCTCTCAACATCATTTCCTTTTTTCCTTGATCTTTCCAATGATATGGAACACCCATATAGAAAAATTCTTGCTAGTCATGTAAAAGTGGATTTGAACTTAATCCCACAGCTGAATGAGGGTCATGAAGTTAAAAGTCAAGAGAGAATTCCATGAACCAGGTTGAACTGGATGAAAGCGTATGTAAATCAACAGTTTCGGCTAGGCTAAAAAGAAGTCAACAGAAATTTGATTATAGATACCAATAGCATCCTCTCCCTTCCATTTCAGATTCTAGCTGGTCAGCGTTGAAGTTTTACTTGTATCACTTGACGCTTGAGGCTATTGGTGTTAAATTTGCTCAAACTTCACAAAAGCCAATATGAACGAGATCCAGAAGTGTATTCTATATTTTTTATTCTAAAAAAAGGAATACAACTACTGGGCAATCACTTCCTAAGAGTGAGAGATTGCCAAAATCACCCTCTTTCACTTGACTTACTTAATTGGTCCTATTGTGTGAAAGAAGATTTTTCGTGTAATCATTTAGAGAATTACAAACGGTTATAGAATCTGATGCCAGATACATCTAGGAAAACGAACAATCTTTCTTAAACAGTGAAGCCACTGAATTGTGGCTTCAATTAAATGCTGACATGGTGTATTGTCATATCAAATTCTCCTGGAAATCTAGGCTAATTTTGACAAACATGAAACAATTTCTTTTCCCACTATTAAGAAGAAGCAAACAAGCACAATAGAAGGTAAGCAATGAAGCAAGTGATGCGCAATGGTCAGCATATATAATCAATAAAGAACAGAACTCGCAATAGCAACAGAACTAAGAGGATGCAAAGAAATAGATCTTTTCCCAGAAGCAATTCGTATAAGCAGAATTACCAGTGGGGTGTGCTCTCTATGAACTATATCACAGTGAAAATGGTATCCAGAAATATAAATGAACCCTGTCAGTGTTCTGTTCCTATCCTAAAAAGAAATTGGTCAAACCAATTACATCCACATATTTCTAGGGACCCATATGTATCCCCCAAAATATCCACCATTTGTTTGTACTCATTCTATTTCTATTTTGAAATAGAAATAAAATGGCCAACGGGAGCATGTTGGAAGATAATCCCAGATTGCAAAGGCTTCCAAACTCGTCAAGCATGTAAATGGATAAAAATTCTCTTTTCTTTTCGGCAGTACAAGCAAAGAATTGTATATTGGAAGCAAGTTAACTGTAAAGTTTTGATGACGTTTTTATGAGCTCTTATCTTCAGTGTCAGTTGTTGTCTTCTCCAAAGATCTGGAACAAATGTGTTCCAGAACAAAGATGTCACATATCTAGAACACAGTTACTATCATTTCCTCATTGCATATATTGCATTTGAAGCCAATAAGATTATGTTCCTAACCTGCATTCCTTCACATCCACTAATCCCAACGCCAATATCTGCTTCTTGGATCATACCAACGTCATTTGCACCATCACCAATTGCTAACGTGGTCTTCCCTGTTCCTTCTTTTACTAATCTTGTAACCTGATTACAAAACAACATCAGAACAGATGAAGAATGAGCAGATATAACAATCAGTATGTTAGCTAAGCTTCAAACATATTATCTGTAAGTAAATAATTCCAAAACAAATAACTTTTAACTGACTTGAAGTTGGACGAAAAGTTGTCCAGACAATTCTTTCAAAAAAAAAAAAAAAGAATAGTTGTCTTGACAATAACGTAAGATTTCCATTTCATAAAGTAGACATTTTCCTTTTTACTTCTAGGTCAGAAAAAGTTGAAACATCAGATCATGTTGAAAAAGCTTTTTGAGCTTAGCTAAATATACTTGGCAGAATAATCTCAGAAACTTTGAGAAACAAACTGCAGAAGTCAAAACATGAAATTCAATAAGCATGTAAGATGAAAGATGTCTTACGAGAGCCTTCTGCTTTGGCGAAACCCGACAGAGATATAACAGAAGCACAATCAACAGCTAAATTTAAAAATTGATGCTTCATGTCATCCTCCAATGCATACGTAAGAGTTTTCCCATCAATGATCAACGCAAATGCAGCATGAGGATCCTTTTCGAGCTTGACCATTTGAGACCCATTGGTGATTTGCATCAAGATATTTTCTTTTACAGACTGAGAAGTAACAAACAACAAAGAAGGCTACCATATAAATTATAATAAACATGCTCAAATTTTTGTTTAATCTTTCTATAACAACTACCTTTTCAGAATCTTGGCTTAATGTTGCTTCATTGTTTGCAGCTATACAGATTTGCTTCATACCCTGTCTAAGCAAACTACAAGAAAATCTGCAGAATGGTAACAAGATATCATTTTGCAGCTTTTCTTTTTGTTTGTCCAGACACTATGATCACTATAAAATAGATAAAAAGCCAGAATCTTCTGCAAGAGACAGACCCTATATTAATCGCAGTTTCCATCTTATCACCTGTCAGAACCCAAAGCTTGAGACCAGCTTGTGCTAGTTTGTCTATGCACTGAGGCACCTACGGAGAAGCAAACAGAGAAATATGTTCAATTACAAAGTACGTGTGTGTGTGTGTGTATTGGTAGCTTCGCTGCAGTGATACAACATATAATATACCCCTTTCTGTAATTTGTCCTCCACGGCAGTCGCACCAACAAGTATCAAGTCCCTTTCCATCATATCAGAAACCCGCTCAAGCATGGCATCCCTGTCACCACCAATGGAAGTTTTTGCCTTCATAAACTCATCATTCCATGCAGAATACTCGGCCTCATCGAGCTTCTTATAAGCAAGCACAAGGGTTCGCAATCCAGCCTCTCCATATTCATTTAAATGCTTATTAGTTGCTTCCTCGTACATTCTTCCATTCTTTGATAGTCTTTCAAAGATTATGCTGTAAAGAAGAGAAATAGAATCAAAACCAGAACACGTAAATAAAGCCCCCACACACTTCTAAAAGAATAACTCTAAGTACCACCAGTGGTGCTGAGCACTAGTTTATGTGGCATGAAATGATAAGTGGAGTTAAAGGCATACACATATAATCCAATTGATTTAACTTATTAATTAATTAATGCCATGTAGATTGGTGTTGAGCACAAGTGGTGCTATATAGCATTACTCATCCTAAAATGGATAGGATCAAACTAAAGAGAATGAGAAAGCTCACCTGCTCAAAGCTGATAACTAATTCTTAAAAATCAAATAAAACTTTTACAACTAATTCTTTGAACAAACACTTAAGAACATGCTGATAATACAGTTAATGGCCACACTGCCCATATTTCACTTTCATTGTATTTTTTTAAAGACTCCTGGGGTTGGGACTTAACAGACGGAACTAAAAGTAGCAAGTTTCTTGACGAACCTGTCTGCTCCTTTGCAAAGTAGAAGAATCTGACCGGTGTCATCCCGCATAATAACAGACATTCGCTTCCTCTTGCTTGTAAAATCTAACAAATTGAGAATTTTGTATTCCCTGAATTTACAGAGAAATATAAGACAAACATAACTGATTCGAGTGAGAATAATATCACTTGAACACTGAAATTTATTTACTCATGCTCTTGCCTTTCAGTAGGCTCTTGAAAAGAAGGATATCTCTCTCGAACAACTATGGTTGACTGCGTTCGTTTAGAGAACTCAAAGCCAAATTCTTTAGCCGCAACAAGAAATGCTCCTTCATCTGGTGACTCAGCTTCATAGGTAAGCTCCCCGGTTTCTTCATTTTGCTCAGGAATTGCAGTGTGACAAATTGACAGTATCCGGAAAAATAATAAGAAGACATCTACATTGTGTTCTTTAAACCAACTTCCATTCATGAGCCGGCTATCCTCGAAGCTAAACCCCTTAATGGCAGGTTTTCGTTCATTTTCATCTTTCAAAGTAACGACTGTCTCCAACTCAATTTCTGATTGTCCAAATGAATTTCCACTTCTCTGCCATGAAAGAGGGGTACTACTCCTGCTCTGGCCGTCCATGTCCATAGCCATCTGCTTAGCAGCAGCAAGTTCTACATCACTAGTACGTGTTCCATATGCAGTTCCTGCAATGGAGCATTTGAGGAAGTCCATTTGGTTGCATGTCAGAGTGCCAGTTTTGTCTGAGAGGATTGTGTCAACCTGTCCTAATTCCTCATTTAAATTTGATGTACGTGCCTCTGCAGGAGTTCCTGTCTCTTCATCATACATATAAATGTCTCGGTTTATGAACAATGCTTGGAGCACTTTTACAACCTCAATTGAAACATAGAGTGATATCGGGATCAAGTAGCCATATAACATAAGAGCAGTTATTAGATGGTAAAAGCCTGAAACCAGCGGTTTATCTGGATTAAAAAGATTGTTCCTATCTGGGGGGCGTAAATACCACCAGTTTGGCATGTCATTTTTAGTCTTCACAATAAAACCAATAGAGCTGATGATCGAGATGAAAATCAGGAG